>CM051034.1:14003979-14163979 GCA_027627225.1 Congeria kusceri
ATGATGTTTTTTATTTAGTTACGCTTATTAACATCTGCGTCATAAAGAAATACCCATTCGGCTTAGTGTGGTAAAAGGCACAAGACATGTGTTATTTTTTAACTAAACTATACGTCTATTTTAAAATTGGCAAACACACGACATAATGCATTAGGAGCCAAAACGTATGCACCTTTTCATAAAATAAATGATATTTGAACAATTTGACATAACGTTCAAGTTTACGTTTTCAACACTACGAAACTAGCTGAAAGTTCTCGTGTTGTATATAAAATATCGTGTACGGATCGGTGTTTCATGCAATAAACATATTAATCAAACAAACCAAATGTTCTTGACGTGAATTATATACCAATGTAAACAAATGCTGTGACATACAAGATATTAAGGTGACCGAATAAATTGTGCAGCACATCTTTTGTATGACTTAATATTTTATGTTCGGTTGGCTCGTTTTTACGCTATGTAAACGTATAATGTCGTACTATAGTGTAGTCCATTTGTGTTTAACATCACCAGGGCGATGAATGTGAGTTAGATGTAGACGAATGCGGTCCAGGGCACCGACCATGTGGCACTGGAGGAATATGTGAAAATACAGTTGGGAGTTTTACGTAACTATTTTTGTATAAATGTTAAAACATGTTTAAAACAATGCAAATCGGATGACCAATCTTATAAACATTTATTTTGAAGTGAAAATATGAGACAGTGCATGGGTATCTCTCGGCTTCCTTTCTGAAGTACTTTTCATAAACAACCATTGAAGATAGAAATATAATCGGAACTAGATGTGTCACAGACACGGATGCCCCCAAGACGCATTTTGAGACACAGACACAGGGCGTGTCGCCATCACTAATTTTTGTCTTCATACATTTATTGTCGTATATACTATAGTTTGGAAAAAAACAAAAGGCCATAATTCTGCCCAAATTGGTCGCAGCCAAAATTATTTCCTTTATGATCACCTAAACATTAATGTTGTTCAGTCTTGCAAGTTTGAGCGAAATCCGCCCAGCCATTAAATTGAGTCCACACAATGACTTTCTGCTGATTACTGCTAATTATATGCACACACATAAAAATAAGAAGTAAAAAAATACACAGATATTAACTTAAATTAACAGGGGCGTAACTGGACGTACTCCTATACGTGCGTGCGTATAATTCGTTACGCTCATGTAAAACAATAAAAATGATATAAACTTGAAAAATGCATTCAAAATAGTGTCCGTATGGGGGTAAGGCAAGATTTTAAGACATGACTAGCCAACGGATAAAATGTAGAGAAAATAATCATCCTTCCATTGTTTTACGATTTTTGTATACGCCTTCTTAATATACATGTATACAAAAACATACGCATGTGCATGCACTATCTTCTGTGAGCAAAATATTAACAAATAGATATAAGTAAGTACAACGGAATCGTCCGAAACAATGTGTCATAGTCACCATTATGTCACATTATAGTATGCATGAAGTCATATAGCTTTTATATACGGATTGCTTCAATGACCATTTAACTTCGCGGAATATATTGGAAATGACAACTTGCTTGCCATCATATGTTAAGTAAATGATATTAACGATTTCACATTTCCATTAATTGATACAACATGCAAAGATGCGCAAGCAGCCTGGTTCACATCTCATAAATGGCTTCAATATACTGTCAGTCAGGATGAGGTGCTTTGTTCCTGTTTTTGTTTTTTTGTTTGGAGATCTTCGCTGGATCGAGGATCATTGGGTAGAAAGTCTCTTGCATGTTCTCTGGTGGTTGTGTAGACCACTCCTTGAGCGGCACATTCTGGCACAAGCTGGACAAGGGAACCCTTGGCCAGTGGGACTCTGGGCTGTTGTTGCTTTTTCTCCGCAGCTTCTCTCCATTCCTCAAAGATCTTAGCACCTGCTTTGTGACAGTCGTCCATCTGCTTCTGTCGTTTGCCTATGTTTTCCCAGTCCTTCTGTGGGATGCCAGCTGCACTGAGTTGGCGCTTCGGCTGATCCTTGAAGCGCTTTCGTGGGGCGCTTCTGACACGTTTGTCCTTGCTTAGCTAGCCATAGAACACAGTTTTGGGCATTTATGTGTCCTCCATACGTGACAGGTGTCAAGCCAAGCGCAGCTGTCGGGTCAAAAGCATGGCTTCGATGCTGGGGACGTTGGATCGCTCCAAGACTTCTATGTGTGTCAATGTGTGTCAAATAGTCACTACACTTGATGCTCACGATGGTCCGGAGGCATCGTTGATGGAATCGTTCCAGAAGCTGCCCTTGTTTTCGGTACAGAACCCAAGCTACAGGAGAGCGGTGACAACTACAGCTCAGTACACTTTAATCATCGTTGATAAGCGCAGGGAACGATTCTTCAAGCGCCAAAAGGAGCTTTGGATTTGGCGAGGCGATTGCATTGTTTAAATGTATTGTGCAAGTACATATTAACATTTCAAGACTGTTGAAACATCGTAACTGAGGAGTTACGATGGGGACTAATGAACATATACAAATAAAACATACATCAATTCGGCGCATGTGGTTAACATTTCTGCGAGCTTCAAAAATTGCCATTCTGATTAAACTGTAGACCAAGGCAATTAGTTAACTAGGGTAAAATAAATGCTTTAATCGGACGGTGTTATATTTTATTGTGCAGTCAGTGACATTCGAACGGAGGTTTTATTTTATGTAAAGCAATAAATGTAAATACATTCACATGCAATTCTCTATTTGTTTCTTCTGACAGTTTATGGGAAGCAAAATAACGACCCGTATTTTATAAATGTGCGTAAACTCAAAACACGGCCAGGTACGCCCCTGATTAAGTAAATTACGACAAAAACAATATAAACAAACACACGAAAGAAACACAAGACGCATGAAAGTGCAACTACATATATTTAAATATGATGATAACCGTTTCACAAAAGATATATTAAATCGATTGCAAATTTGGATACTTTTAAATCCAGTACTAACTAAACAGTGCACATGGGGTAAGTTTAGCTTTCGAATATTTTGTTGATGAAATAAAATATAGGAATCAGTCAGTCTATATTTTCTGTTAAAGGTGTGTTTGCCTGCGTGGTTGGAGTGGTTATCATTGCCATGATAAGGTCGGAAATGAAACACAGTGTATTCCGGGATGGACGGGAGCATTATGCCGTGACGATATAGACGAATGTAAAGACTTGTAAGTGTACTTACATACACACCTGGTGGACGTTTCAATGCATTGCGTATTTTATCAACCGTATCTAAAAAGAAATACAATTTTAAGTATATTATTTAAAACATCCGGGTTTACTGGACAAGCTTAGAAACAATCAATGAGAACAACATTCACAATACAATGCTTACATGTTAAAGAATATTTCGATTCATGCATTATAATGCATTCAATAAAGTTACAAATTAACACAAATATGCATCAAAATAACTTCGATATGTACTATTAGATTTTGTCCGATTATATAATTTAGTTAAGGCGATTTCCAGAAAATGCCATGTTTGTTATCATACAACAGGTCGCTGTTTACTTGTAAAACCCATCAGCGTTGCGTAAACGCCCGTGGCAATTACTCATGTGATTGTGACTACGGTTGGACAGGAGAGCACTGCGAAACGGATATCGATGAATGCACACCTGCAAATAAAACCTGCAAAAATGGTGCTACTTGTCAAAATCAAGAGGGTTCATATGAGTGCGTATGTCCCCCAGAATGGACTGGTAAAAACTGTTCGCAGAAAAACTACTGTTATTTATCACCGTGCGTAAATAATGCTGCGTGCTTAAATGAGCCAAGTGGAAGGAATTGTTCTTGCTCTGTCGGATGGCAAGGCAAAGATTGCGATGATGACATAGATGAATGTTCACATACACCATGCATGAACAATGGCAACTGTACCAACACGAAAGGATCGTCTTCTTGTGACTGTCCAGTGGGATGGGAAGGACATGTATGTGAAATGGATGTTAACGAATGTTTGCAAAACGCATCTCTTTGCATGCATGGATCAGCTTGTAACAACGTCAAAGGGTCATATATATGTAAATGTACACTCGGTTTCGAAGGGACCAACTGCGAAACTGACATAGATGAGTGTGTGTCGGAACCATGTCTGAACAACGGGACTTGTAACAACACCGGTGGTTCATACAGCTGCGTTTGTGGACAAAACTTTACCGGAAATAACTGCGAAAAGGAACTATCTGCAAATTTTGAACCATTTTCTGGTAATAAGTACATACTAGTATATACAATTAGTTCATACGTGTGTGTATGCTCTTCGAAGTTTTTATTTCATTTACGAATGTTGTGATTTAAACTAATTATAAGTTCATGTTCATATACGAATGTTCTGAACCACAAATTATCTGTAAATAAAGGTTGTCCTGTGTGGCACTAATATATCGATATTGTGTTACAGATTCGGGTAACGGAGGTGATAATACATGGGCTATCGTGGGCCCTGTTGTGGGGGCCGTGGTTACTGTTGGCGCCGTAGCAGCGGGTGTGTTTGTGTACAAAAAATGGAGGTAATTGCTGAAATTAAATTTCCTTATTATCATTAATACTAATGATCAAATATTACATAGGATGTATGCATCGTTCTACTGTTGGATTCTTACATGTTTCATAGCTATGTATAATATTTGATCAGTTTGGCTTTCTCTTGTAAAAATGCCGAAAATAACAATTGTATGGTTTCTTAGTACGGCGACCTAATCTCTGAAAGTATGTTACATCGAATTACTAACTTTAAAAGAGACGTTCAATTTAAGAACAGTTTAGAAAGTACTAGTAGTATAAACAGAAGGATATAAGGTTTTCTGATATTTGCTAACAATTATATGTTTCTATTGTTTGCGTTTGACCTACGTAATATATATTAATTACGTTGAAAGTCACGTGATGCCTATTCAAATTCAATACCGGGTACGGTATACTTAGGGTATTGATATATTAAGTCTTCTTCTTTATAATTTTGTAAGATGTTTTTTCTTGATGTATATGTTTGAGGTAAGCTGGTTTGCTCTCGATTGAGGCAAACTGAACATTTGAAGCTTGTTAGTGATCATTCTACACTTGCTAGGTTCAACAAAACGCACAGTGAATTTTCGTCAGATGGTTTACAACGAAACCAAAAAACTGAAGAAAAATCTGCAATGCCTGTACAAACGAAGTTTCACGTGACGAAAACGAGGATAGTGCGTTAGTAGACAGAGCAAGCCATGCCATTGACCTGATGACGCGTCAGTAGTAGCAGAGTTTGTGAATGACACTGAAGGAATTAGTAACTGATGCAAGACGGGTACAATACGCATGGAACGTTACATTTCATTTTACTTTAAGATGTGCTTCTTTGGATTATATTGCTGGTGTGTTAAAGTTTGACAAGGAAAGTAAATTGAATAGTTTGATAGTTTAATAATTGAACTCTCATCTCTGTCGTTATCATGATATTCAAATATCCAAATAACAATGAAATAGTATTTTTTAATATTGTTTTTACTTGGTCCTAATGGCAAATTTTATTGCTTTATCAATAAACAGAGTTTTGTTTCATTCTTTTATGTAGTTGATTTTTGCTTTGTTAATAAACAGAATTTGTATTACAAGACTATTTTTAAAAATAAACTCACATCTGACATGTAAGTGGGAGTAAACTCAGGTGTGCTTGTATTTAACCTTATCGTAAAGGAGTTGTCTATCGAAACAAAAATACACCCAAAACATCGATCCAACGACAGTAAATGTATCTGCTTGTATACTCTAAACTTAAAAAAATAATAATATTGTAACAAAGAAACTATTGCCCCAAACCAGTTACTAGATTTGTTGTTCTACTACTAATAATAATAATAATTAGTAGTAGTAGTAGTAGTAGTAGTAGTAGTAGTAGTAGTAGTAGTAGTAGTAGTAGTAGTAGTAGTAGTAGTAGTAGTAGTAGTAGTAGTAGTAGTAGTAACTCTTAGAGCCGAGAGCTGACTGTAAATGAATTTACAATATAACAATGGGTTTGTGTTATCTTAAATGTAAGTGTTCTGTACAAATGGTTAAGAAATACGACAATTTGCAATAGGTCGAATTTATTATCTAAATATTAAAATAATATGTATTTTTTATTAGTTCATTTCGTGGTTCTTTTCTTTCGGAAGGTCAGATGAAAAGATGGTATTTCAGCGTATTCGATAGTGCAAATGCCATAAACAGCAGAGCTAAATAGTGATTCTTAAGAATCTTAAGGAACAAAGATAATAAAATATGCAAGATCTTTATTAATAAATATTTTCAGCTACTGATTATAGTAAATAAATATACGTTTAACACGGCATTGATTCGCATTAGTTAAAGTAGAAAAACGTGATTATTTAATGTGTGTATGATTTCGATTATCCTCTTCAATGACAGTGGTTGGGTTTCCTAAACAGGTTTTACAGTTTAAAAAGATTAATTGATTATGCTGATGCAGCTGATGCTAAGTATAATGATGATGATGATGATGATGATGATGATGATGATGATGATGATGATGATGATGATTATGATTATGATGATGATGATAATAAGGATGTCGATGACGACAATGAAGATGACGATGAAGATAACGAAAACGACGACGATGATGATTCTTATTTAAGAAAGGTATTTTATAATGTCTATGTTCGAAAACGCTTGGTACGAACGGAATATACGCTAATGTACATGCCGATTTACTCCAGATGCATCACCAGCTATCGCATACAGAAATTGTACGATAAAAAGTAACGAAAACGTTATTAATTTACCGATTCCAAAGCGTTTTATTTTTTATTTATTTTTTTCTTTAAGATGTCTGTTAGAAACGACTTCTGCAAAGTTGTATTTTATTATCATATTTATGAACCGCTGCTTTATACAATATTGTCCAAAACATCTAGAAGCAGTATAATGTTATGTAATACTTAAAATAACTGTATATTAACACGCAATATAGCACTGTTTAATACATTTGTCCAAGGTCACAATTATTGCGATACTGCGTGTTGTTGCTTCCAAAGATAATATGACAGTATATGAAGATATAAGCTCGCAAATTTAATAAGCCAAATACTGATGAGGACTGAGTGTTTATCAAATGTGTTCATTATAAGAAACCACTTGAGAACTCAATATTTGAAAGGATGATATTACATTTTCTCTCCAGCTTTTCAACTACAGACAATCTCGGACACAGTAGTTCAAACAATCAAAATCCCTCAAAAAACGCATTTTCAGACGAAATTTTCAATAACATGGCTGGCTGGTCTTATAAGACTTCACACATGAGTACTTTACTCTATATATGATGATTTATAACAGGACATTGTCAATAACAATCTTCAGCATAACAACAAATCTGAAATTGAAACCCTGAACTATTCTTAGCGATAATCCGTTAAAACCATATCGATGACATGTTTCTGACTTAGGTTTAGATTGTTATTGCATATCAGAGTTTTTAAATAGCTTTGGTTGCCTGGACTTTTCGAACGCGAGCTTATAAGCTCTAAATGGAATTGCATACATCTGACGAGAGAGTTTTACTTACTCAACCGGCTAAAGCAGCTGCACATTAAGACAAACATGAGGCTATTGGAAGGACTGATTTACCTTGTTAGTGCGGCCGTACTGATATACAGCATCGTTAATGATTCAACCGGAGTGAGTATCGATTAAGATATGTGTTTCTACTGTTTTGCTTTAAAAGTACCATTTATTTATTGATTTATTGATTTACTGATTTATTGATTTATTGATTTATTATTTATTTATTTATTTATTTATTTATTTATCTATTTATTTATATTTATTTGCTGCAACAACTACTGTACTGTAGAACCTGACATAGCATGTGGTAACCTGACGTATTACGGACCATACACGGCCAGTTGCAACATTACAGATCCCACGCCGTGTGAATGTAAAGTTGGTTTCGTGGTAAGACAAACGTGTTTATTTAATTTGTGTCACATAATTAAATGTGTCTGTTGTTGATCGTGAGAAAGAGGAGTATAATAATTAACGACGATGTTTGGTATCCTATTATTTGCTTACAGGGACCTACATGTAAATTAGATAAAGACGAATGCGAGATGGGACATCCTTGCATTAACAGAGGACCATGTATTAACACAGTGGGAAGCTTTGCGTAATTAATTAAAACCATTTTTAAGATAATGTGCTCTTAGGAAGTACAACATACATGAAGTAACATAAATGATGTCATCAAAGTATTTTACTATTAATATTGTTGTTAACTGTATTACGAAATATATATCTACTGCTTAGCGACCAATTTTTCGCCCTTACCAATTTTTCGTCCACTACTGAAAACCAGTCAAAACCACAAACAAATACTTTTAATCATACTGTAGTCGATTTGCCTTGTTGTGGTTTTTTGTTGTTGTTAAACTTCAGCCGATTATTGCAGGAATCCTTAAGTATTCCGTATTATAATATCCATGTATACAAACGATGCACTACTGGCCTTGTCGGGTGCACGTCATCACGTCATCACACACTCGCTCATTGTTTGAGGCGCTGGAGGGGGTTCTTTTTTCCAGAAGGCATTTTACTTCCAGACGATTGTTTTGTTCGTGAATCATGAATGACTCTGGATTTGTAAACGACCCCTTCCACTTCTAACTAAATATATTTAAATTATTAAGTGTAAAAATAAAATGATACTTGTACAAACACTTCAGTACCCCTGTTCGGGCCTCAGTTGTTGCTATTTATAATTTGTAAGTGTGGCTTACGGATATAGGTTAGCGTATTATTCAGAAGTGAAATGTAAACACAAATGATGTGTTCTATAATGGTGTATCATCCTTAAAATAGAAAAATAAGCAGTTTGTTAATCAACATATTTTGTTGAGTATCAAGACAATTGTACACTGCCTCAGTGTTGAGCATGTTCAGGTGGGTAACAAAAGTGATTGTGTGAACATTTGAAAATGGCATTTATCTCACAAAAGCTTTTTTTAAATGAGATAATATTACGAAAAATATTTTAAAATTCGCTTTTGACAATAACACGTTTTTTAAAGGTGGGCAAATAATTGGTACAGTTGTTAATAAGTATGCAGAATAGGTTTTGTTTTTTCGCACGTGACATAATTCGATTTATTCCAATTGATTTTGAACAAAAATATTATAGTTTATTGTCGTAGGTGACCAATATTGCTTTTGCCAAGTTTCATTACAAACTGTTTGGTAAGTCGCGTGTAAGACGCAAAAAACCTCCAATTTCCGGGCGAAAATGGGTCGCTAAACAGTAATAATAGAGTATTTTATTTAACATTCTTTAACTCCCGAATTTTGCAGTTCCTTCGATTAACTGTCTGTTACAGCTCTTGTAAACAGACTGAGAATTTAAAAATACTCTCGCAACTATATGAGTCCAAAGGTTGACATGTATTTTCGTAAATATATATTTTAAAAATTATATTTACATATTTTACAATAGTTAAATGTGTATAATTGCTGACAGATTACATACTTGGCTCCGAGGCTGGAAAGGCAGTCACTGTGAAAATGAAACCGGAGAATGCATGCCGGGATGGACGTTACCGAGATATACACGTGATATTGACGAATGCAAGAATGTGTAAGTGTGGATAAATAATGTTTTGCTCAGTGTGTCTGTGTGTGTTTAAATGTCAATCAACATTTTAACACTTACCGACGTGGGAAACGATATTTTCTTAATTCGAAATTTATTAATAAACAAATAAATTAAAGGACATATTATGAACGGTATCACACTAGTCGAGTATGTTTCTAGTATCGATAATGTATTTGAATTAAGTATAAAAGAGTATTTAAGTCTCAGACTGTTATAATAATCCATATAACCATTTAAATATACTCTGCAGATCACTCTGTACTCAGAACACTGGCAATTACACTTGCGAAGGTGACGACGGTTGGGCTGGATCTAATTGTACAGAGGACATCAACGAATGTGACCACAACCCATGTCAGCACTCTGGCACTTGCAATAACACATCGGAGTCATACCAGTGTCTTTGTCCTCCATGATGGACAGGAACAGACAGTAGAACTGATGCAAATTAGTGTGTGCAAGCTTTTTGTGAACATGGGGCAACCTGTAACGACACAGAAGGTTCATATAAGTGGATTTGCTCCCCGGAGTGGATTGGTCAAAACTGTTCGCAAACAAATGTGTGTTATCCATCTCCGTGCCGGAACAATGGCACATGCAGCGTCGAAGCAACGGGCGCTAAATGCTCTTGTCTAGCTGGTTGGACAGGAGAGAATTGCTCGAATGATATTGATGAATGTGCTACTCTACTAGTGTCACCTTGTATGCACAATGGGCATTGCAACAATACAGATGGATTGTGTGTGTGCGAATGTCTAGAAGGATGGACTGGTCTTAAGTGTGAGCAAGATGTGAATGAATGCGCAGAAATGCCATCTCTCTGCATGCACAAGTCCGTTGTTAACAACATAGACGGTTCCTACGACTGCCAGTGTGGTGCAGGCTTGAGCGGGCGAAACTGTGAAATCGACATAGACGAATGTCTAATAGAGCCATGTCACAACAATGGGGCTTGTAACAATACCATTGGTTCCTTTGACTGTGCATTTGCCCAAAACTGGACTGGGGCCACATACGACACGGATTTAACAGCGAGTTTTGCACTACTTACTGGTGTTAAGTGCCTGTCTAAATTAACATCCAAGCCTGCATGTCGCTTATTTTATTTGCATTCAATGTGAAAGATCCATGCTGCCCGTTCAGCATATATTCCTTTGGGTATTCAGCCATAAACGAGTAAATACATATTTCCTTTCATGGGTACTTCGAAACGCATGTCGTTTTCTTTTAATATACATCGATATATAACAAACATTATTGTTGTAACTTTCAGGTGCAGGTTTTGGAGCGGAGAGTACGTGGGTGATCCTTGGTCCGGTGCTTGTGTGCGTGCTGGTAGTTGGAGGAATCGTAGACGGTATTGTGGTTTTCAACAAGCATCAGTAAGTACTGCACTGTTTCATTGTTACTTTGATAAGGAACACTTAATTTCCCAGTTCAGTTATACATGGATACATTTTCACTTTTCTTCAGTGTACATGTTAATTCTCTAATGCGTTGTATGGCATGACACACATATATAAATGCCTGCTTTCGAGAGTAGGATTTAAGAAAACAGTATAATTTAATTGTATGTTGCACGTCTAATTTGGACACGAATAACACGTTTGCACTTGAAGTGATTCAATTGTATGTCACTTGCACTTCGGGAATATTCAAATGAATATATAATTTTAAATACGTAAATGTTCAATCGAGAGAAGTTTTAAGTTAGAAATGTCAAGTCCTTCATAAAAAATAAAGCAACACGGTTCACCGTTTATGTAAATACTATTAATGCGTGCTATTTTGGACATTGATTCAAGGATCAGCATTTTAAGAAGGTTTGTTTCAATAAAGTCATGGAAAGTCATGGAAACACCTCTTTAGCATTGGATTATTTTGAGTACCTGAATATGATACTTTGGACATAAAAACGGAGGTATTAATGTAAAAATAATTATGTCTCCCTCAGGTTCATGAAAACGCACACTGAGTCCTCATCACCAGTTGAATTTAACGAAGCTTTGAAACCTGTTGATTGTTCCTCTATACCAGGTCGAACAAAGTTCAACATGACGTAACAGAAACTGCTGCTAATAAGCCTAAAGCCACAGAGTCCGCTGTGAGGGACAAAGGCGAGGCGTCCGCAGCTCAGGTGAAGCCACCCTTGGTGGATAGAATAAAGGAAACCTTTGCAGCGGGAGCAAGGCGGGTACAAGCCTTTGGATCGGGACTGTGGCTTGGCATTAAAGAATTTGTTTCGCGTGTTTAGATAACACGTTGGACTGTTTTAGGACTCGCCAATTTGTATAAATTTGTGTAATACTTAGCGTGTTGTTATATTCGCTTTACTTTCATGTATAAAGTGTAGTACACGTGTAGTATAATATTTACGTACGATTTAACCAAGACGTTATCCAGAGAGATGTGTGGTAATTATCTGTTATCAAGTTTTTTGTCTATTGTTATACTCGTTTTATTAACATAAACAACACTTAAATACAACAACAGTGTATTTAAAAATCCCCATTCTAACATACTTAACAGCATACTAGTACAAGTAACGTACTAATAAGACTAACACAAAAATAGATTTAGTCCATTGACATGTATCATTTGATTTCTATTAGTTCCACGTGCAATGTCACATAAAAAAACACTTTACAACAAAGCAAATAAATAACATATATACAACATCAAGAATTATAATAGCTAACAAAAATTATCACAGGCGATAATACAATCTGATTTAGGTAAACAAAATGTGGTAAATGCATGCATACAATTCAAGTGACTCTTGCTATATTAATTTATGCAAAGTTGAACAAAACCTAAAACAAAACATATACTTCATATTAATTTATGCAAAGTTGAACAAAACCTAAAACAAAAAATATACTTCATATTAAATTATGCAACGTTGAACAAAACCTAAAACAAAAAATATACTTCATATTAATTTATGCAAAGTTGAACAAAACCTAAAACAAAAAATATACTTCATATTAATTTATGCAAAGTTGAACAAAACCTAAAACAAAAAATATACTTCATATTAATTTATGCAAAGTTGAACAAAACCTAAAACAAAAAATATACTTCATATTAATTTAGGCAAAGTTGAACAAAACCTAAAACAAAAAATATACTTCATTAGACTCAACATACTTAGGAAATAATGAATGAACCATTTCGCTTCATTTGTATGATAAACTTTAATAAAATACTGTGTTTGTATCTTTATTTTCAGAAAATTCATGTATGCATGTTACAGTATAGAACTATCATTTGTGTTCTTATTTATGAAGCCAAGTTGTTTTCGAAATACAAATATGGAACTAATTACAAATGAGGGTGTTTTTATCTATCAAAATACAAAACATTTAAAAAATTATTTTTGCTATATTTTTTATTAAAAGATCTAAATTTCGATGGCGGTGGTGAATGGCGTTAAAACCATGTTGCAAAGTCGGTGAAACATGTATACTAATACGTTACACTGTACTATATGCTAAGTACTGTCTCTTTATGTTGATTTTGTTGCGTGACTGAGCATCTCTGATCAAGATGCGTGTAAATGCGACATCGATGTTCTTATGATTGAGCGTTTCTGTGCCATTCTTCAGATCTACATGTTCTCAGGATCTGCTGTAATATTAAACAAAAGGGCCATGATGGCCCAAAGCGCTCACCTGAGAACTGGTACAGATTAAGACTATACTGTTGTGACAGGTTTGAAAATTAAGGTATATGAACAATACGCGGGGATAGGATCAATTTTGATTTAAAACATCGGTTAGTGCAATGGGCTAACTCAAGTACGAGTTGGGTGGTTGAAGTGCGTTTTTTGGTAATTGTTCTCAAATCGTTTTTCTCGAAATTCTTACTTCTTTGGAGAAATAGTTGTAATGCGATAATTGCGATGGATGTGCTATAAGGTAAAGTTTTGCTTTGTTTTTGATAATTTTCTATCCAATGATGATAAATGATGTTAATGAAGGCTCTGAAGACATTAATGTTGCCTGTACAAATAACTACGTGCAAGTCTTGCAGCTGTAGGAAATTAAATGTAATCAATTAATCTTTATGGTCATGCGCAAACTGGGTAAGTTTGGTCAACATTTAATAAAAAAATCGTGTGTGCAAGCCAATCATCGATAACTTGTTTATGTTTTTTTTTAATCCGTTTATTCACCGTTAACATTCGGCGAGCTTCAGGATATTCTACATAAAACACGAGGAGCTTCGGTTAGCTTCGTAGTATTGACATTGTAAACAACCAAATGAACTTCAAACTCCGTATATTTTATGAAAATGTTAATACGTTTTAGCTCATAATGCATTATTCTGTCTGTTATCTCAACATATCTCAGCAATGCGCAAAATAAACTTCACAATAAGTATTGTTTGCTTGCGCAAATCCTCCTACGTTTAGGTATTCGTCAATGCAATTACATAAGACCCCACCCACCCCATATGCAATCCCAAGCGAAGTCTCGATGTAAGGAATGTCTGGCCTCTCCATGGGGTATTTTATTGGTCCACCATAAAATCTCCTATCATTATCTGCAATATTTTCTCCCAGCTGACAGAGCAATGGCTTGTGCATTGTTTCAAGATATTTCTACCTCTGCAGCAGTGTATTATCTCAGCTAATAAGGGTCACCACACTGTGACCACAGTAGGGTGCCAATACACAGGGGTATAATACCCCTGGTTGTTTTTGTTTGGGCGGAGGGGGTCAAATAAAAAAGGATTAAACTAGGCCTTTAAGACAGAACACATGGAAACATACCAGTGTTTCTACCACTTTTTTAAAATGTTTCAATCGACGTGATTCGCATACGTAAAACTGATATTAAAGAGAAATGTAAAGAATATCATCGAACGCCATCGACAGTATTTACCCCCTTTATTGTTAATAATCATTTCAGTCAGAAATGTCTTGACCGGCCATTAAACTTTACAGTGTTTAAAACATAATTATTTGACTCCATTGTCATACATGACAGAGTATCATTGGATTCAGTTAATGACAGTGTCTTATTCAATTATAAATACCACGTGAACTTGTAGAGCGCGAATTAGTGTGCACATTGTTAATGGGCAATGCGCAAAATAGACTTCACAAGAAGTATTGTTTGCTTGCGCAAATCCTTCTACGTTTAGATATTCGTCAATGCAATGACATAAGACATAAGTGTGTAATTAGAGAACAGGACTGCATGGATTTGCACGTGTTTTTGGTTTATCATAAAAATTTGCGTATAACTTCTACGGGAATACTTTTGAACATTTAACTTTTCAAGTGGGAAATTACAATGATATATTGTGTAATATATATTTTAGTACATGTATATGTACAATATTTTATAGTAACGACAAGGCTATGTTTAATTTATATTCATTTATGTTCTACGTATGTTTCAATCAGTAAACCACATTGTTCTATCAAAATCGTTGTTTTCGTTACATACGCTCGTATATAAAAAAAAAATATCCATATAGTCACATGTAATAATTTTTAATAGTTTATACGATACATGTAACTTAGTCCACTTTGCTTTCTAATTAAGTGCAATTGTATGAAAAACAATGCGGATATACGCAGAAACTCATAAAGAAATATGTCGCACTCATTCCAACGTTTCGTAATTATCATACAGGGCATTCCTTGCACAACTTACCGTAAAAGCTCAAGTTTTGGGAGACTCAACGTTTTCGGACAACCTCTTTTTAGGGCAATATAATTATTTTTTGCAACTCTTAATTTTCGGATAGTCTGCTTAAAACCCATAAGTTATTACTCTTTATTTTAGGACACTTGTTTAAAGTGTCGTTTGTTTGTATTGTTTGTATCATATTATATTCAAGGTTCTTTCATAAAGATGTAATTAATTTAAAGTTTCTAACATATGTACACATTATAAATTACCTTGTGTGTGACACAATGTAATAATCCAAGTTCAATACATTGACATTAAAAACGCACTGTCACAACATGAACACATACACATATATTTTGTCTGCCCAAAATAAAATCTCCCCGATTTTGGGCTAGAACACTAATTCATTACTGCTCTATCGACAGCGCTTGCGTTGATCAGGTACAGAAGTATCGATCGATGCTTTTCGAAATTACCACTTGCTAGGCGTGTTACACACTTTCAGATGCAAACTGCTAGACGTAGCCGCAGTTCGGCAGTCACATCAAAGATGTGTCAAAGCGGCGTTGTTGCTATGTGTTACTATCGCCTTGCAGATTTGGATAACTGTCTAAAGGGTGGTGTCAAGCTGTTTCGCTGAAGCAGTCTGAAGAGGTGTCATTATTAATGCGTTGTGTTTTTAACAGATTTTTTTCTTTCTTCAAATTTGGGAAAAAATCCAAGGTACTAAAACCGCAATACAACGTTATTTAACAGAATTTTATGTATCAAAACCGAACAGAATATTATAAATTAAAAATCGATTTTTCCAAACAAGAAAAACTTACATATAAGGACGTAATTTAAATGTTCCCCTGTATCTCTAAATTTTCGGACACCAAAATTTGGGTATATTTTATGTCTCTAAATTTTTGGACACGAAAAAAAATATATTTTTAAGTGTCCGAAAACATAGAGCTTTTACGGTATTGCCGGTTTTCTGGTCAACATGCCACACAGACAAATTTATTGCACTTGATGGCCGCGTCAGCGTGTTCGTCATTCTAGCATTCTACTTGTTCAGTTTTGTGGGTCATTTCAGTCAGCAATTATGCTAAGAACGCGACGAATTTTGAAAGCATTCAATTATCATCTACTGAGTCACGGAAGTGCTCACAAAATAATCGATATTTTTTCTATGAGATATCAATTGCTTTTGTGTAAGATTTAGCTATGTATTTCCACGGACATGTACATTCAAGTATAAATACTGTTACAAAAATCCGCTGTACATAAAATAAAGATGTTTTTTGCGCATTGAATAATTCCAGAACATTACAAGTTATCAAAACCTGTATTTGTATAAGACGTTTTGTTACGGAGGTACTTATATGGACATATCATTGAATACCTAGTTAATGTACATGTACATATGCCTTACCATAATTTTTACCTGTAATATACTTCGTATTACGCTTTTAAGTAAGTTGAAGCCATATTTTCATTATTAATTTCTAGTGACCCGTGTTTAATCCTCTTTATTATGAATGCTTTATATAGTTATTTCTTTGCCTTTTTAATAGAGAATTATTTGTATTTATGTTTATTTATACTAAAGATATATATAAAACACAAGACGGTGTTCATGTTCTTTTTACTTCTACTCTGCTGCCCAGAGAACAATATCTTGGGCAACGCGATTAGCATTAACCGCATCCCAAATTAAACAGAAACAAAGTAACAAAACAATTACCTTCACTTAGACGTGAAGGACCTCATTATGCACTAATATATACTCCCGTTTGTTGGTGTGGCAAAAGTCAGGTTTCAGCCAATTAATTAGCTAACACGTGTAGACCTATTCTTAGGCTGTAGGAGACCTTATGTTATGGACACGATAGAAGTTCGCGGACATATGACATAATCTCCAGGTGCAATAAGTATGTATGTGAATTATATTGATACCAGAGCAATATCACACACATATACTCATAATATATTAGCGACACAAAAACAAACGTACAATCATAAAACATTGAAGTTTTTTTGTTTTTTTTTTAAACAGGGAAGGGGTAAATACAACAAACTAATGAAAACTTCTTTTTGGTGCATACATATCTACAAAACGGTAATAAAGGTTGATAAAGAGTAGCATTAAATTTTGCACAATTATATTGCCAGGCATTCCACGTAGATTGGTTACTTGTTAAGTCGTGGTTTCAGAATGCACAAATCCTGTTCTTACTTTTTCCAGCCAATTGTTTCATTCACTCTTGATCTTCTGTACTCTAGCTGTAAGTAATGAAAACAAAAGCACTGCACTGTAAACAAACACTAATTACCCTAACGTAAGTTACAATGACTGTACTCTATGAAAACTATATTGATTGATTGATTGATTGATTGATTGATTGATTGATTGATTGATTGTTGGATGGATGGATGGATGGTTTGATTGATTGATTGATTGATTGATTGATGGATGGATGAATGGATGAATTGATTGATTGATTGATTGATTGATTGATTGATTGATTGATTGATTGATTGATTGATTGATTGATTGATTGATTGATTGATTGATTGATTGATTGATTGATTGATTGATTGATTGATTGATTGATTGATTGATTGATTGATTGATTGATTGATTGATTGATTGATTGATTGATTGATTGATTGATTGATTCATAATATTATTAAACAAAGTAAAATCCATTTATTAGTTATCAAACTTTATAGAAAGTGAAATAGATATTCAGACTGGTACTAGCATACGAAAGTGGAAATTGTGCTAGTTTTTGAAACTTCGCGTACCTTCTGTGTTAGCGTACACGTCTGGGAGAAACAAATACTTATGCGAATTTTCATTTCTGTGTCACATTGTTATGTCTTTTCTTCTCGGATGACCTTTGGGAATTTGCATGCGTTTGTGCTTTAAAAAAAGCTTTCATACGACTTCATACGATGATCTACGTCAGTCAGTGAAGAACCGTACATGTACATTTGATATTAATACTTTATTATTTTCTCTCATCAACACATAATATTTCAATAACATCAAACTCCACGTATTAAAAAAATACAGAATCTGTTCTAAGAATTTACAAAACGTAAAGTATTACTATGTTGCTACGGCGACTTGATTTAGAGTTTCAACATTGTGTATTTAAGACTGGCACATGATGGGCTATATTTTCCATTTAGTTATTGCATTCCTGATGTAATAAGGCAATGCAGATTTCGCAATTTCTAGACCAACAAGTATGGACGAAATAACATTCTGTGTCAGTCCTATTCTATAGTGTTGGGTGTTTTGATTATTGAATAGGAAATATGGATTGAATTTCTTCCATTGACACTTTGAAGACCAAGTAATCGCGCATGCTGTGAATTTTGATTAGATCGTACTTGCGAATGAAGAGTGGAAGCCCCGAATCATTCAATCGAGTGTTGTCAATTCTTTAACTTATAACATCGAGAAAAAGGTATAGAAACATGTATAAGTAGATACCTTATTGTCTCGTTCTTTATAAATATATTCGGGTGAAATCTAGAAACTCCAGACCGTTAATAATGCTGATAATGCAACATGATCGGATTTGTTTCGTTAAGTGTTGTTTTGTTCTGTTTTCATGATAATTGAGGGCTGTAATAATGATATGAGCTTTGCTGCAGTCTTATTACGAGGACAGCCAGAGACTTGAAAACGGCTGTTAACGCCTATAATACTTAACCAGTACTTAACCAGTTCTGAATGGCCAAATCAATATCTTAAAATGGCTTGTTCACTAACAAAAGAAATTCAAACGTGACACAGCTACCAGTTTCGTTTGAACAGTGAAATTTGTACTGGTCTTCTACTTTCTCGAATCGCAGTAATTCTTAACTCAAATAGGGAATGTCAATAATGTGTAGTATCTGACAGACGTTACATTTTTGCGTGATATTTATTTACATTCCACAATAAAAGGGGCGGATACATTAAGTTAATAATAGCACAGTTTAATCATACCTGTAACGTCAAATACATGAAACGTCGCAAAACATTTTACAACATAGGATGTCATAACGTGTAAAGGCAAAGAAAATGAACATGGATTAACAGAAAGATCACGCGGTGCCTTATGAACCAGACTGTTCATACAAAAGCAGTCACACCGATGAGTTCATTAGCACAATAGAAATGGCGATAACGGTCTATATGCGGTCGCTATTTTTTATCTATTGTTTTAACTATCTAATAACCGATTTCATTGTTTTAAGTCTTTGTGTAGTACATTCTCATGATCTTGAGGCACAAAGGTAACTAGCCTGACATAAACATGTAGGAATGAAACATTTTCAGAATTGTATTTGTATTGTGTTAAGAATACCACCAGAGCACTGTATAGTTTATAAAATACCAATATATCAAATAATTTAAAACATTAATCAGTTTAATTATGTCTTTACATTAAGTTCATGAATATAATATATATTATATCAACATTTGTATACCATATTTTACTGAAACAAAAATAAAACACATATTCAACATAAAATGATACTTAATTCGTAGTACATCTAAACTGAAAATTAAATGAAATTTTAAATTTACCACCAACATGCTCAATGTGATAAATTAACTGGAATTAATAATATTGATAATGAAATGAATGAGTTCAGACATTCAACATAAATTCAATGTCAAACATTTAGTCGATGTCGTCGCCGCCGTCTGGCCATTTCTTCATAAAGATTCTAAATCGAATATATCTTATATGCCTTTAATGGTTACTTTTTCAATCCGAATTTAATTAAAATTTCCTATGTACAATCAATAATCATACTCACATATCGTCTTCTATGCGCATTTTATATGAATTCAATAGTCTGAACAGGTGCTTGAACATTATTTTTATTTTTATTGCCACCCGAATTTGGTTTTGATCAGAAAATCTCATTTTTTTCTTAATTAAACGGACTATTTCAACGAAATATTTGTTTTCTGTTGCATTATAATTTATATTAAATGTCAGAAATACGCTTTACTAAGACACGCACATTAAATAAAGAAAACATAATATAATACAGAATGATATATTTGATAAAACAAATCAGCTCAAATGTTTGCAAAAATTAAAACCCCAAACGGGTATTGAACTCAAGACTGAAGGCAGAATTTTAACCAAATGCTTCTGTAAACTGTGGTTAAACAAAATACTCAAACTTCTGACGTCAAAATGTCAACATAAAATGTGCCTATCAAAAACAACCCATATTATACATCGATTTTATCACAGAAAGCAAACAATCTTTTCCAATGACAAACAACTTATTGTAACAGTTATTATATGCTAGTTTTAATATCTTCATTTCAGATTTTTTTTTAAAGAAATTGCCCCCTTAAGGCCCTTTTCGGTGACATAGTCTCTTTAACCGTATAACGGCCCTATAAATGTCTGTTTTTGATATTCAACGTTCAAAATAAGCTCCATGTTTATTTGACACTTCAGTATATTTGTCTTTCATCATATCTAAATTGTTCCAAGTTCTAGTAATTATGGAGTATACAATGTACAATGCCTTTACTGGTTCTACTGCAATTAAACGGCGTTAACCGTTTTATATCAACAGATGGATAAGGTTCATAGCTAATTGCTTTCACAATATTGTTTGTAAACCTGTTCTATAAGAATAATGATTCATTTTGATATAGGTTTTATAATATTTAGCATATCTAGTCTAACAGTCTACGTACTTATGGATTATCCCGTCTAGACTTGTGTCTGTGTCTATATTTTAATTTAAACACTAGCTTGAAAACAAACCTGATACAGAACATCTAGGCTGACGAAAACTTTCTATTGCGACCCACGTGCCACCTTTGAATGTAACTTGCTTATGTAACCAAGTCAAGAGCTGTTGCTCTTTTTACATAATAATAATATGTATCGCACAAACGAATGCACAAAACGTCCTTGTAATAACAATGAAACATGTTTAAATACTAACGGATCATTATGCTGCCAGTATTACGAACGATGGCAATCGTTCAACTCTAATGAAAATGTTCATGTTGATTCCATTGCCAAGATAGGAAATGCATCGGATATAAAGGCATGGATACTGTTCATGTTTATAAACTGCCCCATGAACAAACAAGCGCCATCACAAAGCCGCCAACAGATGACGGAGAGTCATTGCTTAACGACGACTTGTACATCGAAATGATCAGTGCTGGGTCGGCTTTTGGAATCATAACGTTCTTAGTTGGATATGGAATTGCCTATAAAGTCTTCAAAACAAGATGGTTATTTCTTAATCTTGTTGAAATAATTTACCTAAGTCCTCACTCCAATATGCATCTAGAATCGCTGCCGATAAAAGAAATCCTGCCTGTGAATTTATATTCAAACCAAATTTTTCCGAACAATTTGAAAAGAAACAGAAAGAAATTAAACCTATCGGCCTTCGTTTGAAAAATAGCTTCGAACAGTTAAATATTCTCAATCTGTTTTACAAAATATCGTTGAGAATATCCCTCCATGGTCTAACAACTCTCCAAAAGTTAATATAAGTTTATCTAAGTTAAGCAAATCGTCCAACAGTCCTGAAATTTTCAAAGCAAAATTAACCAATTTTTTTAGAAGAACACATTGATTTTATTCATTTATACACCGACGGGTAGTAGGATGGAGACCGTGTTGGTTGTGCTACTTTTTCAAACAATTTTTCAAGGAAAATGAGACTTCCGGACAACGCATCTATATTTTCTGCTGAAGCCACAGCCATTGACTTAGCTCTTTCTTACATTTCAAATCACTCTAGTAATAATTTCATTATATTCGCCGAATCACTTTCTTTGCTATTATCTATAAAAATCGCAAATAAGATAATATTCTGATTAAAAACTATTGTTAAAATTACATGATATTTTACAAACCAAAACAGTCACCTTTTTTGGGATACCATGCCATATTATCTAAAGGATTGATGCATCATCATGAAAGAGAGATATTTAATACTCTATTTGATTTACCATAATTGACTAAGTAACTCAGTACACAGTATAAAAATGTATGAGGAAAGGGGGTCTCCTTGCCGGCAGCCCCTCTCAATAGTAAGAAGTTTGAAAGACAACCACACTATGTAATTGCCGAGCAAATGTCTGTATAGAAGATTTTTATCCATTTTATTATTTCTGGACCAAAATTATCGAATGCCAAGGCCTTATATTGCACTATAAAGTATTTTATATGATAGTAATGCGCTATCCTAGAACATGTGCATTCAATAAATCAAAAATAATATAGATCTAATACACAATAAGATATTTGACAAAAACTTAAAAGCAAAAGAGAATGACAAAATTAAAACCCCAAGCGGGTATCGAACTCACGAATTAGGTGCTATACGAGCTATACGAAGAAATTACAGCAGACAGCGCTTTAACCAACTGCCCTATGATGCTAGGTGAGGATCGTTAGTAAAATATGGTTACATAAAATGCCCCCAAGTCGGACGTCAAAATGTAAACAGGAAAAGGGCCAAACAAACAAGACCTATATTATAAATTGATTTTTTTCTCAGAATGAGTAAATTCTGTTTCTATTATATATACACTGTTCTAACCGTTATTATATACGGGTATTAATATTTAAATTGCAGATTTTTTAAAGAAATTGCCCCATTGGGGCCCTTTTATATGACAATGTCCCTTTAAGATTCCAGTCTGTTCTTTACTAATAATTTTGGGTAAAATACTTTTAATTGTATTTGCTATAAGGCCAGAAGCAACAGAGTGATTGGTCTCCATTTTTTAAGAACATTCTAGACTTATCTTCTTTTGAAATACAAGTAATAATACCCTGCCTTTGGGTGACTAACATACAACTATTGTCAAACGAATAATTTAGTGATCTTACAACAACGCTACCCAATTGTTTGCAGAACGTTTTGAAAAAGTTTGAGGCAAAGCCATCTGAACCTGGACTTTTGTCATGTTTCATCCTATAAAGACATTCATTAGCTTCCTTTAATGTTAAAATACCTTCTAACTTCAAGGATTCTTCCTATGACAATTTTGTTGTTTTATTTTTTGAAAAATCATTTTCACAGTCAAACTGATCAGAAGTGGTCTGCTTTTAATATAGGTTCTGATAAAATATCTCAGTTTCTTTTAAAATATCCTTCTGTTTGTTTATTGTTTGAATATATTGTAACTGTATTTTAGGAATCACTTTACTCAAGTAGTTACTTTTGACAAGGCTAAGAAAAAAAGGTTGGTTTTTTACCCTCTGCAACCCATTTAGATTTGGATCTTAATATCACCCCTAAATTTATTTTCCTTTAACATGTTTAATCTGTGTTTTAGATAATTATAATTATTTTCATTATAAAAGTTGAAATCTGCTTCAAGTTCTTCTAATTTGTATTCAATATGTCTTTCCTCTTCATTCATGCTTTTTTTCTAATACATGTAAGACCCAAATGAGATTTCAACCCCTCTAATTTCCATTAATAAGGTTCTAAAAAGAACTGGTTATTTATTACAAACAGAAGCTCGTCGTTTCAAATGTCTTGCAAATAATTATGATTATATACAGGACGACAATATTGCTTCTTGATTTATGCAAAATTTTGGTTTACTTTATCTATATATTCTTTGTCATAAAGTAATGAATTATTGTGCTTCCACAGTCCTTTTCATTGTTCAGAGTCATTAAAAAGTAAATTGAGACCAACTATGGAGTGATCTGATTTAAAGCTAGGCTCTAAATAACATTTATTTATATTTCGCATTAAGTCTTCTGTTATGATAAAAAAAAATCTAACCATGCTTGTTGTAAAGGGTTTGTTCTTCTCCAAGTGAACCGTTTCACATCTGAAGAGAATTTTATAAAGGGATCTACTAGGGAATTGCTTGAAATTAAGTCTGTGAGTTTCTCTCTAGCTCTTTGATTATTTATAATTTGAAAATTGTAGTTATCAAGATTTGGATCTTGTACTAAATTGAAATCTCCACAAAATATTGTATGATTTCCAATACATTCAATAAGATTGAAGATTGTATTATAAAACTCAGGATTATCATTATATGAACCATATAGATTTATCAATTATAAATGTTTACCATGAATTTCCATGCTTAAAGTAATATAATTTCCGACTGGATCATGAATTTCTTGTAAAATCTTAAATTCCAAATTTGTCTTAAATAAAATAGCTACACCTCTTGAATTTATTAACGTGTTTGTTCGTGGAATAAAATTTACGTGGCAATTACGGTCGACATATTTCGACACGTATATTTATAAAATTGTTGTTAGACTGTAATATTTTATACACTACATGGTAAATTATCCAACCGATTTTCAACATCAACGTTACTTTTTAGTTTAATAGTGTGTTGTTGTTGTTGCTTTTTGGCATAGGTTTTCCAACAAAACATGATGACTTATGACATGAGATGTCTGGATTACGCATACATGTAATGAAAGGCTGAATTCAACGGCACTGATATTGGACCATTGGCTTTATTGCTCTACAAACATATTAAACAAATATATTTGCAGTTCTTTTACGTATATTCATCGCAAATGGTGGTCGTTTATTTATCGGATAATTTTCACGATAAGAGATCAACCAAGATTTCACGTGCTTCAGAAGCATGCCTTATAGAAGATTATCTGTCAAACTGTAGCGGTATACAAACCGAGGCCCAAAAGTTCAAACAAATAGCTGATCCACTAACAAATACGTTTCTATTTGTTCGATTGATTCACGTTATTTGCTGCATTGGTTTCATAACACTGAACACATCAATATTAAACTAGTTAAATAAATGGTTTGAACATGAAAATTGCAATAACTATCACCAGCATAACAACGGATATTAAATTAACCATGGATCCCGATGAGTTTCTATTATTTTAAGTCCATATCGATGAATAGGCTTTTTAACTTATGTTAAGAATCTTTCAATTTGGTAATTCGCGTAGGTTTAAAATATTTTAATATTTTCCACTTTCTTAACCAGGAATAATGAAATTATATACGATTTTTTGTTCTTCCATGGTGGACCAATTATCTTGGATGGACCTTCTGCCAGCTCGCTGTGTTTCAGTTCGTTATAGAATTAGGCTCTTATGATAAGATATATTCAATTGTGAGTCTACTGATGTTTAAATAACTGTATTCGTTTCGTTTTTGCTGTGTGTTGCTGCAGTCATGAGACGTTTCGAAGTTCTAGTGTACACAACTGTTTCAATTGTGCTAATGTATTGTACAGTACGTACACTGCTGATATTGTAATGATAAATATTGTCTATTGTATGGTTATACTAGAAATGTCATTGTACTTTTGATTTTGACAATTCCAATTTATACTTTTTTAAAATTTTTTTATTTATTTATTGGTGTATTTATTTATTTTTATGTTTCCGAAACTACGCTACTTCGTATTTATGTTCATCATTTATAGCGTTACGTTCCTTTAATAGAATGCCTTCGAGATCAACTATAATGATCCGAACATAACTTGCGATAACTTGATATGCTACGGACCATTCACAGCAAACTGCACCCTAACACTAGCCAATCCCTGCGTCTGCAAAGTTGGTTTTGAGGTACTTTTGTAATATGTTTATACTGCTACTTCTGGTTTTACAATCATATTT
Organism: Congeria kusceri; assembly: GCA_027627225.1. Lineage (NCBI taxonomy): Eukaryota > Metazoa > Mollusca > Bivalvia > Myida > Dreissenidae > Congeria > Congeria kusceri. The sequence continues at coordinate 14,029,925 of CM051034.1, forward strand.
GATGCGTGTCTATCTGTTGGTATTAGTAATATTGCTACTTATGTTACTTTTAGTCCTTTAACAAATTACCAATAGTCTAGTTGTCACCATATTGTAGTCCTATCCAAATTAAACATTATGTAAAATTGAAAACAATTTCTGCACTGAATCTTGAGGGCAAAGAGTGTCCGATCGATTCAGACGAATGCGGTCCCCCACATCGACCATGCGGCAGAGGTGGACTTTGTGTAAATGCATTAGGAAGTTTTAGGTAATTTTATTTTGAGTCATGGTATTATATAAATGATCTACTTAACAAATAAGTTTGCATTATTTAGCTATGACTTCAATACTGGCCTCTCCACGTACCTGCTAACAAGTAATGAACATGTATATATAGTTGCAGGTTTCTCGACATAAACAAACACGGTGACTTACTAGGTGGTGCGGTGGATTGAAAATATTGTAAACAGTAAGCATGACTTCCAATGTTGTATGATTTTCTTCATTTTAGCGGTACTTTTTGTAGAAATCGGCGAATGGAATTATCAGTAGGAATGGTAAAAGAACACTGGATCAAAGTTTCGTTAAATAAATAACACATATGAAGACTGTAGGAATTGTATAAGTTGAAATCATTGCAAAAACGTATCTGTACTGACATGGTTTACCGATCTGATTTATACGACTAATCATTTTCACGTCTGAGACGATTGCCATAGATGACATTGCCACTGGACATTTTTAACACCACCAAATGAGGTGGTCCGTGACATAATGTAGTGATCGAAGTTATGTTACTATTTTTACACGCTGAAATAGCACGGCTTCCATACATAATCTGTGTAAATAAAATAATATTTTATAGCAATGTTCAATACAATTTTGCTTGACGACACCGAACTTTAAAATGCATTTGTAATCTAAAAATTATATAAAACAGTATTTACATGACTTATTCAATCAATATTCTACTGTTATGTCATTATATTCCTCAGCTGCGTAAGACATAGATGATCGTCATTTCCATTTTCTAAAGTCTTCCACAAGGTTATATTACCGAAAGTTAATGGCTTGCAAACATGGCGTCAGTTTGGAATTAGTGCGGACGACCTTGGGTTTTGAAGTGCTCTAAGGAATAAGTACTAAACTATAAAAACCAGCCCTAGACGGTAACACATATTTTGTTAATAATAGTAGTGTATTCTCTTTTGCTTCCAACCCCGTTATGTTATCTGTTTAAGGTTGGTCGGGATACCACTGCCAATACCCGACTGGTGATCCTAAAGAATGTATTCCAGGATGGACGGGGCCAACATGTTATACCGATATTGACGAATGCAATAATGCGTTAGTAAAAGTGTTTATAAATACGAGTATCACACCGTTGTGTACTTTATTTTAATACATCATATCCATTGCAGATCTAGTAAGTAGTACACGTGTAGTTATATTAACACATTACAAACAGATATTTAAGTAGGTATATGGGTTTCGAGAGTGAATGTATCGCTGTTATGATGTTCGATATAATGCCTTTGTTGCAGTCGAAATCATTTATCTACAGATCACTGTTTACATGTGACTCCAACCAGCACTGCGTCAACTTCGAAGGCAATTACTCTTGCGAATGCGTCGACGGTTGGATACGCCCTGATTGCATGCAGGACATCAACGAATGTAATCACAATCCATGTACACATTCAGGCACATGTCAAAATACACAAGGCTCGTACAATTGCCTTTGTTCTTTGGGCTGGACCGGAACAAACTGTGAGATTGACATAGACGAATGTCGTACCGCGCCATGTCTAAACAATGGAACGTGTAACAATACGATCGGCTCATTCAACTGCGCATGCGCACACAACTGGACTGGACCTACATGCGAAACAGATCCATCGGCAAATTTCGAACCAATGGCCGACAGTAAGTATATGAAAATAGCAGTCAATAAATAATATAAGGTATAGTCCAACATGACACACACGCCGATTAAAGTTAACTCCAGAATTATTATATCACCGCAACTGATATGATACAACACCCAAATATGGGGTTGATTATATCACTTAAATTGCAGAAACTGCTTTCCGAAGCATGCTAAATTTGAAAGGTTTGTTGTTCTGGTGCATGGGATCTTAACTTCAAAATTTTATTCTTAGGCGTCTAACCAGAACAGTTGCTTATTTGTCTAGAAACAAAGACAAAACGAATATATATATATATATATATATATATATATATATATATATATATATATATATATATATATATATATATATATATATATATATATATATATATATATATATATATATATATATATATATATATATATATATATATATATATATATATATATATATATATATATATATATATATATATATATATATATATATATATGGCATTTACAAGCATATGTACCATTTTCCGTTGTCAATTATTTTGTCAATTAATAGTTTTCTTGTTGATTTGTTTTAATTCAGGTAAAGGGGCTGATAACACGTGGGTGAGAGTTGGTCCAGTGATTGCCTGCGTGGTTGCTGTAGGCGCCACGGTAGCTGGGATAGTTGTCTACAAACGTCTCTGGTAAATATTGTTTAGAAAATACGTCATGTGTTGTGGACAAACCAGGCTTAATGCATGTGCGTAAAGTGTCGTCCCGGATCAGCCTGTGCAGGCTATTCCAGGACGGCTCTTTCCGCCTACAATGGATTTATGTTTAGAAGAGACTTCCTTGAACCTAAAGGCACTTTTAGTTATTGTGTATGCTAGTATGCATGAGTCATATGTGGATATTCGTAAACCCAGTGTACTTCCTAACACAATTACGTCAGCAAAAACGTTGTTAGTGTCTGAATTTTAAGTTGGATATTGTAAACACATTACAGAGGCTTTTGGTAACTTCGTACCAATTATAAGATGTATTTATGTTTATAGATTTAGCAATAACATTTTATTATTGTGTACTGGTATATATGTAAATGAGGATATAAATATATCTCGCAATTCTAAATAGTAGTTATTTTATGAATATAAAATTGTATGTGCCTAAGTTAAATATGCAAAGGACCTTTTTTCATTTTAAAATCTTTGTTTCAGGATCAACAAAACGCATAGCGATATGTCGGCGGTTGGATCGGAACACATCCAGAAGACTGTAAACCCATCTTCAATGCCGGGACAGACAAAGTTCCACCTGACGTAAAGGGGACGGCTATAACTTAGAAAAACCATGCGATGGGCCTGATGACGCGTCAGTAGCAGCGTTTGCAAATTACATGGAAATGTATTAGTAACTGATGCAAGACTGGTACGGTACGCTTGGGACGCTACATATCTTTTTAATTTATGGTGTGCTTCTCTGGATTATATTACTAGTGTATTTCTTGTTTGTTTGTTTATTATTTAATTTTGACAAAGAAAGTAAATTGTATAGGTGTATAGTTTTATAATCGAACTATCATCTGTAACATTATCATCATATTCTAATATTCGAATACAAATGCTCAAAAAATCATTTTTTTAATAGTGTGTTTTCTTCGACCATATGGCGCTTTTATGTAATTTATTAATGCTGTAACGATAAACAAAGTTTTATTTCAGTAATTAATGTTTGCTTTGTTAATAAACAGAATTTGTATTACAATAGTATTTTTATTATAAAAACTCACATCTGACATGTTGGGGGTGAACTCAGTTATGCTTGTGACCTTAGCGTAAAAGAGTTGTCTATCGAAAAACAAATACACACAAAACATCGGTCCAACGATAATTAATGTATCTGCTTTTATACTCTGCTTAACAATAACATTGCAAAAAGTAAGTATTACCCTTAAACCAACTCATAGAATTGTTGTTTGAATAATAATAATAATAATAATAATAATAATTATAATAATAATAATAATAATAATAATAATACCTCTTGGAGCCGCTTGTAAATGAAATTACAAAATAACATTAGGTTTGCGATACCTAAAATGTAAGTGTTCTGTACAAATGATAAAGAAATACGACAATTTGCAATAGGTAGAATTTATTATTTAAATATTCAATTAATATTTATTTTTATTAATTGAATGAATGAATAGTTTAGGAAAGACGGATGAAAATATGATATCGTATTCGATATTGCCACAAACAGAAGACCAAAATAGTGATACTAAAGAATCAGTACAGCAATAAAGATAAAATAAAATATGCACGATCTTTATTAATAAATATTTTCAGCTACTGATTATAGTAAATAAGTATACCTGTAACACGGCATTGATTCGCATTAGTAAAAGTAGAAAGACGTGATTATTTAATGTGTGTAAGATTTCGACTAATCTCTTCAATGACAGTGTTTGGGTTTCCTAAACTGGTTTTACAGTTTAAAAAGATTTCATTGATTATGATGATGGCGATGACGATTACGCTGATTAAGATAAAGCTACTGCTTCTGCTGCTGCTGATGATGATGATGTTACTGCTGCTGCTGATGCTGATGCTATTTATAATGATGATGATGATGATGATATGAATGATGCTGATGATTCTGATGAAGATAATATTACTGCTGCTGCTGCTTATGATGATAATAATGATGATGATGATGATGATGACGATGATGATGATGATGATGATGATGGTGATGATGATGATGTGGATGCTACTGCTGCTGATGTTGATGATGTTGATGTTGCTGCAGGTACTGCTGCTGATGATGATGATGATAATGATAATGATGATGATGATGACGACGACGACGACGATGAAGATGACGATGATCACGAGGACGACGGCGATGATGATGATGATGATAGTGATGATGATGACGATGATTACGATGATGATGATGATGATGATGATGGCAATTATGTTCATGATATCTAATCTGCACTGCATATTGTACACGTTATTCTGATGTCAAAATAAAGTCGTGTAATGTAAACTTTATGTGAATCAAAACGCATAAAACACTATTTTCCAAAACATCTAAAAGCAGTACTATGTTATTTAATACTTAAAATAATTATATATTCACACCAATTAAAAGTTCGCTAAACGGCAATGCAATGTAGCACTGTTTAATACATTTGTCCAAGGTCACAATTATTGCGATACTGCGTGTTGGTGCTTTCAAAGATAATGTGACAGTATCTGAGGAGATAAGCTCACAAATTTAATAATACTTAAATATGCCAAATACTGATGAGGACTGAGTGTTTATCAAAAGTGTTCATGATAAGAAACCACTTGAGAACTCTAGATATTTAACTGAAAGGATGATATTACATTTTCTCTTCAGCTTTTCAACTTCTGACAATCTCGGACACAGTATGTCAAACAATCAAAATCCCTCATTAAACGCATTTTCAGACGAATTTTCAATAACATGGCTGGCTGCATTGGTCCTTTGAGGCTTCACACATCAATACTTAACTCTATATATGATGATTTATAACAGGCAATTTTCCCCTTCAATAACAATCTTCAGCATAACAACAAATCTGAAATTGAAACCCTGAACTATTCTTAGCGAGAATCCGTTAAAACCATATCGATGACATGTTTCTGACTTAGGTTTAGATTGTAATAGTATATCAGAGTTTAAAAGCAGCGTCTGGTGTCTGGGCCTCTCAACGTGAGCTAATAAGCTCTAGATGGAATTTCATTCCAGTGACGAAATCACTTTATTTATTCAACTGGCTCAAGTTGCTGCACTGTGTGACAATCATGAGGCTGTGGCCAAGTGTGCTTTACCTCGTTAGTGCCATGGTGCTTATACACAGCATTGGTTATTATTCAAGTACGGTAAGTAAACCATACCAATTTTACCTCTCGCAAGTTTGCTTAATGCTTATCACGTTGGGTAATTATCTGAATCGTTGTTATTTTATTTGCGTCAAATTACATTTCCAGATATCTATGAAAACAATGCGCACTAATATTTCAACAGCGGTGAGTTACGTTTTAGACTTTGATGTCTGAAAGTGAATGTGAGTTTTAAAATGTGTAAGTATGAAATGAGTAAGCAGTTAACATTTTATTTGTTTAAATATTCTTGTTGTAGGAAATAAAAATATCAATGCCCACTGTTCACCTGTTTTTGTTTCAAAAAGTCCTTAAACTAAATTCCAAAAACAACTTGGTGACAATTATTAAGTATGAGGGTGACATTATTGATATTATTTTTGTGTGAATATATACGACTGCTTATAGTAAGTTCATTCTTAGTAAGTTAAATGGCCAATATAAAGCAAAACAAGTATGATATTTATTTTTAAACACGTAGGTATACGTATTATTTCTTAACAATATAGTAAAGTATTAAACGCATAAGTAATGCAGTAATAGTAAGCCCTTTCATCGCAAATTATGCTGTAGACATACATAATAAGCGACAGCGGATTCGTTAACTCGTTAACGAATGCGTTACCCGAACACGTACATTAACTATTCACACAAAATTCATTTCCAATACACCAATAACATAACTAATAAAGATAAGACCTCGCAATGGAATTTTAATCTGCATACGATATATGTTGTATTCAATAGAAAGCCGCTGCATTAACTACTGTAGCACCTGACATACTTTGTGGTAACCTGACGTGTTATGGACCTTATACTGCCAGTTGCAACCTAACAGATGTCAAGCCATGCGAGTGCAAAGTCGGTTTCGATGTAAGTCGGACACCTATACAGTTTATGTAATCGATTTCTTTGAGCTAACGGACAAGAAGATGGTGGTAATGGGGTGAAAGAATAAAGGGGAAAGTGCATCGTGTTGGGAATAAAAACATTATTTCTCATGTAACAGTTCTAATAATAAGCTTACACAGCTTAATGATTCTTTACAGCAAATTAACTGGGTATTTATTACGACACACTAAATGATAGGATGTTTAAGGGTTAATATATGTGAGTTATCTGTGCTTGCTTTACTTTTCAGGGTCTTATATGTGACTCTGATTTAGACGAGTGCGCAAAGGGACACCCTTGTAGAAATAGAGGACCATGTACCAATGCAATAGGGAGTTTCAGGCACGAACGTAATGAAAATAAAATTTCTAATTATACTTGAGTAAACTGTTCTCCATTTCTTTTCAGTTTTAATAATGTTTTATATACCAATAGTATAGTGTCATGCTTAAGATCTAAAAATAAAAAATAAACACAAGGTATAAACAAAACATTTCTGTAATATTTTCCTTCACATCTCCATGTATATACAGATACAATTTATTGACCAAACGTTTTTTCCGAGTGTAATTAAGCGTTATTTCTGGCACAATATTGAAGCCAAAACGCACGACACATTACAATTGTGGTGCAGTACCTTATGTATATGATGGATGTTGTAACAGTTGCTCATGTCTGGTTGGGTGGATGGGTGCCCACTGTGAAAATGAAACAGGTGATCCTCTAGAGTGTATGCCAGGCTGGACATTACCAAGATGTACACAGGATATTGACGAATGCAAAAATTCGTAAGTCTAAATTTGAGTGTCTGTGATTGATGTTTCGGGTGAATATTTTGTTCAACACTTGCTAGATACAGATTACAGTGAGGTTTACTTAAGAAACCATCAATACAAATATCTGATTAAAATACGATATATTTTATATAAAAGATTTTATTAAAAAGTATTATTGTAGATCCACACCTGTGTGTCGTCATAAAATTATCATTTTTAAATTAAGAAATAAACCTTTCATTTTAATGTATGACCCAAAAAATGACGTGATGGTATTTGTTGACTATAATTTATTATATAACTTAAAAAATGTGTTTCCAATATGAAATTGTGAGGGCCTGTCTGTTGAATACAAATCAACCGTGTACCATGAAAGGTTTATTGAATTAAATATAAATACGACAATTTCTGTTATGTCGTCTTATTCTCTGTTATACGATTTTGAAAAAACACACACACAGAATACTTGCTACTGTTTTCTCTGTCCTGATTGCAGATCGCTGTTTACATGTGACACCAACCAGCGTTGCAAGAATACTCAAGGCAATTACACGTGTGAGTGCGACTACGGGTGGTCAGGATCTGACTGCATGCAGGACATCAACGAATGTGACCACAGTCTATGTCAGCATTCAGGAACCTGTAACAACACACCAGGCTCCTATCTTTGCATGTGTCTCTCGGGCTGGAATGGCACAGATTGTGAGACTGACGTTGATGAGTGTGACCAATATCCATGTTTTCACGGCGGGACGTGTTTAAACAATAATGGCTCCTATGACTGCTCTTGCCTGGTTGGATGGACTGGCAAAAACTGTGAAACCAATGTGGATGAATGCAAAGACGTAACGCCATGTCTCAATAATGCAACATGTACTGATACGGATGGTTCGTATGAATGTACATGTCTTCCTGAATGGTCTGGGAGGAACTGTTCGAAAGTGAATCATTGTTACCCGTCACCATGCATGAATAACGGCACCTGTAATAATCAACCGACTGGGTATACTTGCTCCTGTTCTACAGGATGGAGTGGAGAGAATTGCACAACAGATATCGATGAATGTAAGACTTCACCATCACCATGTTTGAACTATGGCAACTGTACAAACACAGAAGGGTCGTTTTATTGTGACTGTCCAATGGAGTGGAAAGGTGATACGTGTGACATCGATGTGAATGAGTGTTCTAGCACATTTTCTCCCTGTATGCACGAGTCGACGTGCAACAACACCAAAGGGTCGTATTCCTGTATATGCAGCGCCGGTTTAACAGGTCGCAACTGCGAGATTGACATAGATGAATGTCCCACCCTGCCATGTCTAAACAATGGGACTTGTAACAATACCATTGGTTCCTTTAACTGCGCATGCGCACAGAACTGGACTGGAACGACGTGCGAAACAGACTTATTGGCGAGTTTTGCACCACTTTCCGATGGTAAGTACATGTACTAGTATCCGTTACATTTCAGAAGTATTATTCAGGTGTACTAGTGAAAACAAGTGTATGTAATGAATATGTAATATCATTATGTGCAGAAGTATGACTGAACAAAAGTGAGTAAGTCAATCGAGAGCCTAACGTATCGAATAAACACGCCTTCCTATAGATATCGATATCAATAATGAATTTTATTGAAATGTTTGTGAGATGTGCTTAAAGTTTGTCTTCGGTTATTTCAAACGAAAATAGCAATGATACAAATATTCTTTCAGGTGCCGGTTTTGGAACAGAGAACACATGGGTGATATTGGGCCCAGTGCTCGTGTGTGTGCTGGTGGTAGGGGGCATTGTAGCTGGAATTGTGGTCTTCAACAAGCTCCAGTAGGTATTTATTTCTCTTTCGATGGAACATTTAATTAAACCATTATTCTTTATTTTCACTTTTTAATAGTTGAATATTAATACCCTGTGTTATAATAATAATTCATGTTTCACTCCAAGTGGTATCCGGACAAAAGCCCCTTGCCCATGAGCCCTTTGGTCTAAAATTGCACACATGGACATAAGCCCCTTGGTATATTTGACAGAGTGGACATAAGCCCCTTGGTAGATTAAACAGGGTGGACAAACGCCACTTGGTAGATATGACAGTGTGGACAAAAACCGCTTGATGATTTGGCCTTGTATTCCTTGAAATATATTTTGTTACTTATATTACGGCCATCTGCAAATAAACTGATGGAATAAAATGTTGTAGTTTGAAGTATTGCGGTACTGAAATGTAATTGATAAAAGTTTGAACAATTGATTGCAATTAATGAAAATTTTCCCTTTGATGGAATTGAATTTTCAATTGAACTGCATAAACAATATAAAATATCAGTAAGGGGCTTTTGTCCACTATTTCATAATCATTAAGGGGCTTTAATAAGTTAATATTAAGTTTTTAAAACGTTGCAATGTTGAAGAGAGATCTTGTTGAGATTTTGTTGATTTGGGTGTAGTAGTTAATGTACGTCTTACTGAAAGAAAGGTAACACTACTTTATATCTCAGGTCGATGAAAACGCACACTGAGGCATGCCCAGTTGAATTTAATGAAGATTTGAAACCTGATGATTGTCCCTCTTTACCAGGTCGAACAAAGTACAACATGACGTAACAGAGACTGCTGCTGATAAGCCTAATGCCACAGAGTCGGCTGAGTGTGACAAAGGTGAGACGTCCGCCTCTGACGTGAAACCAGCCTTGATGGATAGAATAAAGGCAACCTTTGCAGCGGGAGCAAGGCGGGTGCAAGCCTTTGGGTCGGGACTGTGGCTGGGAATTAAAGGATTTGTTTCGCGTGTTTAGACATCACGTTTGACTGTTTTATGGCTATCGCAAATGTGTATGACAATGTCTAAGAAGTATTTCTTTGGTTTATACGTTGATAGTAATTGTGAAAGTATGTTGTTGTAGTATTTATGTACGCTATAACACAGACGCTATCTACTAGTAGATACCAACGTGCATTGTCAAGTTTTATTGGTTCATATTGCAACATAGATTTTATTATTACCAGAAACAACACACTTTAAATTAAACATCAACAATGTATTAAAAATAATTTCACCAACAATAAACTGAACAGACTACAAAGCATTCTTACGAAAAATAATAATAATGAACGTACGTGTAGTTTTTATATTGATTTATGTTAGCTTCCCATGCAATATCATACAGTAAACTATGCAAATGAATCAACAAACAAAGAACATAACAACTTATAACATCAATAATTATAATAGCTAACAAAAATATGTATGTTGTATACATACTTTGTATTAAAATCAAGTTTAAATAAACATAAATATGTATACGTTTTAAGGGCTCTTTTGCTATAAATTGCACAAATTCCTTAAGAAAACCAAACAAATGATATTTGAATGGTTTTAGTAAACTTCGACAAGATTACATAAATCATTTATTTAACTTTATTTGTATTGTACGTTGTAAAATAGTGCAGCGGTGCTTTTGTTATCAGAAAGTTCGTAGAAATGTATATGAAATGTTAGCAATGACTTGTGTTCTATGTACTAAGCAAGCCATGCTGTTTTGGAAATACATATCAAAGATTTAAAAAAAAAAAAGTTGACTTTTGTTTCAAAATACAAAACACGTAAAAACTTTAAACAAAAAGCCAAAATGTAACGACATTTAAAAGCCGATTCCAAATCAGTGGTTCTGATTTGTACAAGGGTAATGTTGGAGAAACTACCATGTCATAAGGAAAACTGAACTGTTTTATCTAACAAATTCGATTGATTCACCGAGCTTGTTTTTAAGTTCCTTGATAATTTAATAATGTGTAATTATTTTAAAGAAACTGACGAATCTGTATTTTTTCTTAAATGAAACAATGAGCATATTAGTAAAATAAAAACAAAACGTCTATACCTAAATAAATATCGAGAGTGGCTTGTTCTCCTATCTTCACGTTGGCATTGACGCAATACCACACCGTGGGTTATAAACTTAGCTGTATTTCCACACCGTGGGTTATAAACTTAGCTGTATTTCCACACCGTGGGTTATAAACTTAGCTATATTTCCACACCGTGGGTTATAAACTTAGCTGTATTTCCACACCGTGGGTTATAAACTTAGCTGTATTTCCACACCGTGGGTTATAAACTTAGCTGTATTTCCACACCGTGGATTATAAACTTAGCTGTATTTCCGCACCGTGGGTTATAAACTTAGCTTATTTCCACATTGTAGAGTATAGCAAACGCGCGCAGAAAAATGACGTCATTTTGTTGTTTGTCGTGTCGTCATTTTATGTTTTTGGTGTTATTTAGTTTTTTTTTATATATCGGTAATTTCTAAAATAAACACTGAAAAAGATGGGATAAATAGAATACCGGATAAGTGTTGACTTAACATATTAAGTGCATTTGCGCGGCACAAAACGTGTGCCACTCGCAAAGACTCGTGGTCCAGGTTTTCTTAGCCTTGCTAAATAAACTTATTTTTATTCAACACTAACCTAGTATTCTCTATATACTCAGTGTAGAAAATACGGTGGGTCTTAATGTATAACGTCCTGATAGACGTTATAGCGATGTGTTGATTATTTCGATGGATAAACGTCAGAAATCTTTAACCAGATGTAAATATAATACATTAATGACTATTGTCAACGCAAACAAGACTTTATTTCAAAGCTACATAAAGGGACTTAAATATACAGTCTTTGAACTGCGTGTACACAGCGGCATTGATGTCCTTATAGTTGAGAGTTTCTGTGTCATTCTTCAGATCTTCTAGTTCTCAGGATCTGCTGGAACATTTAGTAAAATGTGTATTACTTAGTTTTACAAATAAACAGTATCATTATAACATTAGAACAACGTATTTTAAAACTTGAAGGAATGCAATGTCGTGTAACTTATCCGAAACAAGACTGTTTAAACCATCGATTAACAAACGGGTTGTAAGACAATATTGGTCCATGATGATTATGATGATGATGATGATGATGATAATGGTGGTGGTAATGATGATGATGGTGGTGGTTTTGATGATGATGATAATGATGATGATCATGATGATGATGACGACGACAATGGTGACGACGACGACGAGGAGGAGGAGGAAGATGATGATGATGACGACGATGATGATAACTGAATAAGTGTTAAAAAGACGTCAGACGGCAAGGGTAATGAAAACGACGATGAATATGATGATGAATATGATAATGATAATGGTGATCTATTTTAATTACAGTCTCATTCTCACCACTATCATCATCATCATCATCGTCATCATCATCATCATCACCACCATCATCAGCAGCAGCATAATGATAATGATGATGCTGATGCTGCTGCTGACGATGATCATGATGATCATGATGATCATGATGATGGTTATAATGACGACAGACGGCAATGAAATGACGATGAATACAATGACGAATATTATGATGATGATGGCGATGATGATGATGATGGCAATGATGGCGACGACGATGATGAGGATGATAAGGACGATGATGATAATGATGATGATGATGAGGAGGAGGATAGTGTCGATGATAATGATAATAAAAAGGAGAAGGACAATGACGGTAATGATTATGATAATGACGATGAATATGATGGTGCTGGTAATGGTACTGATGCTGCTATTGTTGTTGTTGTTGATGTTGTTGTTGATGATGATGATGATGATGATGATAATGACGATGATGATGATGGTGCTGGTAATGGTACTGATGATGTTGTTGTTCATGATGAAGATAAAGATGGAGATGGTTATAATGGCGACAGACGGCAATGAAAATGACGATGAATACTATGACGAATATGATGATGATGATGATGATGATGATGATGATGATAGTGGTGAGAATGAGATTGTAATTAAAATGTATCTTACTGATTGATGGTGTATGGTTGTTCTCGGTAGTGGTCAAACGCGGAATTTAAATGGATATATTCGTCCCCGTTTTCGTCTTTGGGCACACAGCACGGACAGCACTCGGGACAGCGCATCAGGAAACATACCTCCAGGTGGCGTACGCAGTAAAATAGTCCGAGGGCTAGAAACAGCATCACTACGACAACGCCGACGACTATTGGTATCAGCCAGGCGAGGCTTATCAGCGTGTCGACGTGGGAACTTCCGGTCGTCGTGATCGGTGAAATAGTGGTTGTCTCATTCGAAAACTCTGTCGTTAAATTGAAACTCAAGTTTGAACCCAAATACATGACGATATTAGTTTGTGTTACCCTATACTGCGTATTAAATGTATGTCCTCTCAAAGAAATACTTAACTTCAATCCTGTCAAAATACAACAAGTAAAATACAAATTATAATGTATCGATATGGGTTTTCCTACACATCATTACACACACACACACACACACACAAACACACATGTATAGATTTATGATCAAGCATGTGACTTGGGTTATCATTTGATTATGCACACTATAAACTGATGTCACATATTTACTGTTATCTATCATGGGCGACTATTTATTGAGTGGCATCATTGTCATTAGATAACGTACATTATATACAAATTTGCATTTTGTATTGCACCGTTCGTTCAAAAGATTAAAATTTTGCACGATGAGAAAACCCTCTTACGTTTATGCAACATGAACATATCATAATGACATTATATATACGGGTTTAATCAAGTGTTCTTTGGGCAAATAGAAAAGAGTGCATTGTATATATTATATGTTCAAAACCACGCAGCCTTCTTTAATAATTATTAGGCAGTTGACAACATCTTTAGAGAATATAACGATGGTTGTGGTGACGATGATGATGAGAAGGAGGAGAAGGAGCAGGAGGAGCATCACGACAACGACGACGGCGACGGCAGTGGAGGTGGTGGTGGTGGTGGAGTAATTAAACAAGGATAATAATGCAAAGTATGCGATCCACTGAAACATGTGTATGTTTGAACTTATTAAAATGTATTTTGGAACCTACATCTGCTTTATTTTGAAACTACAATATATATGATAAATCGTATATGCATACTTCAATAAATTATGATCTGCATTTGTGGTCACCAAGAAACAGCACAACATTTCGTTCTAGAATGTCTTTTTATAGAGTCAAAAAAGGAGAGACAATGTTTATTTAAGGCCCTGCCAAACTTTGATGGACTTAGGCATACAGACTTGACAGTGTACAATCTTGGTCTCAGGACCAGAAGAGCCATGACCGCACTGTAGATGGACAATTACCCAATACCTCAGTGATTTTGTTAGGTCTTCATGACGTTTCAGCAATTAATAGAACAATTATCAAATCAACCGACTTCACAAAAGGGGGAACAATATACTAGTACACGTGAGGCTTTGAGTGACTGAGCCAGAGTTAGTGGAACTACTAGTGTAGATATCGGGGCTTTTTAACCGTCAACAACAACAACAACTACCTAACTTTTGGTTACGCATGCGCAAATAAATTCCTTCATTGTTACGTATAAAATATTCAATGTTTGATCTCAATTTTCACCATGACCAAGCGACTTCCCAATATATCACCATACATTGTTGGAAAGATAAGGCCAAAATCTTTAGACAAAACAGCATGTCAAAAATTTCTATACGTTGTAACTCAAAATATTTACCTTAGAATCAACACAACGGTTTTGACAGGCATGGGGGCTGCCATTTTGTGCATGAATACATGGGCCAAAAGTTATGAAGCTGGGAACCATTTAAGATAAAGTAGTGCCTAAGACTGTATTTTTTTCTTATTTCTTACATATATACCTTTAAATTGATACTAAAACATATCATTTAAACTGTATTTTTAAAATCATATGCATTATACACTGAACCCTATGTGTTCATTATCTAACTGACCTTTGTTCCAGGTACGGAACCTAAGCCTCGCTCTGACACAGTACAAAACAATATTTCTTTACATGCAAATCAAACGAAACTGCAAATCAAACGCAATCATGCGTTAAGCAGCAATCATGTGGGCAGTTCGTATCCGAACCTGGGATAACAAATCTAGACGTCAGTTCGTGTCCGAACCTGGGATAACGGATCTAGAACTATATTTCTAGCGACCGGTACTTACTGTGGGGGTTAGGAATGTTGCTAGCATCGTCAAATGTGCGAAAAGAGAATTATTAGTCGAAAATAACACCCAAAGTCCCTAACACAACACTACGGAAATGCCTGATTTATTTTACCTGATATCTCTTAGCGCTGTGCACTTTTGGTGGACTGCGGCCGATCTGCCAGATTTTGTGGGTATTTCAAAATCTAGGTTCTTCCGCGCCAAAGCAGCATTATGTATAAATCCGAGACAGCTACCTCCATATGTAGTTTACATTTTGAGACAATTTTGCCAAAATTTACCAAAACCTCGCGCTTTCTTACTGCTTTCACATCCGGGCAACATTTATGACAACATCTCTCACGCCTAACGTGCATGGGTTTTCCATGACCTTACTAATACTGCTACACAATCCGCGAAGCGGTTATTTCCGCCTGGCAGATTTGGTAGTAACCACTGGCAGATTTGGTAGTAACCACTGGCAGATTTGGCAGTAACCACTGCCACTACGATTGAAGTTCTTCCAGATTTGGAAGGATTTATTTTGAGATTTTTTAATTATTATTTTATTTAAAACTCCCTCCAAAATATTGCATTATTGGTCTAGACGGTGTCAAAGTTGTTTTCTTCTGCGTGCCCACCATTTTAAAGTGTGTATGTACGATCTTTCATATCAATTATTTTCAAAATAAACAGATGAAAGTGACCATTAAACTTGAAAGCAAACAGACAAAAAACATAAAAATGACTAAGGAAATACTTCAATATGAAATAAATCGTTTATTAGTGTTGTGTAACCTAAGTCAACTGTCAAGTCAACGTATATACATGTATTTGAGTTTCCGTGTGAGTTTAAAACCAATGTTTGTTCCTAACTTTTATTACATTTTAAATAGAAATATATGTTAATTAACTTTATTTTGTTAATTGTATTTATGCCACTATATCTGTTATAAGACCGTACATACACACGTTAATTACCTCATCTGATTTGACTATGGTCACGTGGAGGTTGGTGCCGGCACGGATGGGATACGATATATGCTCGGAACCAGTCTATTCTCTGTGTGAAAGGTTGATACGATATTCGTATTGAGAAAACGTTGTAAAATCTAGTGTTGCTTGTAAAAGCGTTACAATGAGTAACATACGTGTATATTGAGTCGCTTCATGTGAATACCTGCTTTAATAACACAATTTTCGATTTCATTCTTTTCTCCTTTTCTGAAAGATTTTTCATCCCATGAATTCAAATATTTAACTTATTTGATGATGTAAATACAATAACTGCAAATTTAATTTTTTTCCGTACCCTATATTTGAAATTATTTCTTAAATACGACGTTGTTTTTGACGTCGAGTCGATTTGCCGTTGACAATATTTTTTGATGTACATCAAGTTTTATTTAAGTTTGGTTTATATTAACCTTTATATATATTTTTTAAATATTCAGCAATTACATTTATTCAATAATTTACATTGTACACAAAATATTGTCTGCCAAATGCGGAGTTGGAAGCTTTAAAACCCCACGCTTTGTCACTCCAGTTTTTACCGAACCACACTGCGCCAAGAATCTTTCGTACTACAAACTTCAAATCAATATAGGCTTTCAGATAACGAACTCTACAAAATATATTAATGTTAAGCTCTTCAAATCCACACAACTATCCATTCCTTTCATGCCCTTTTATCAGTCTCAGCACACAAAGTTGACCGAATTAAAGTGGGTAGCCTTTATTAAATCAAGTGAACGTTTCGAGGATTTACATCTATAAGTATGTCGTATCTATAAAATGATAAGCAATAAGACCCAAACAACCTTCGTTGCTAGCCTATAATGTAGAGATAAGTGTAATGTTATTAAATATCGGTGCCATTTAAGCAATTTTGACACCTTTCAATTGCTTGACCCTTTATTAATCTGACTGATCTTTCATATTGTTCTGTTTAAAGGAAAGTATGTTTGTATGTAAGTATTCAAGCATGCGAATATAAGTATGTATGCGTGTGTCTGCGAGTCTGCGTACGTACAATTTATCGTGCGTGCGTTCCTGTCTGTCTGTCTGTCTGTCTCTGCGCGCCCGATTATCGCCCGACGGTCCGTCTGCCCAAACGTCTGCCCGTTCGTCTGCCCGCCCGCCTGCCTTCATGCATGCCTGACCGAAGCCCGCCTGCCAATGTATATGAATGTCGAACAGTCTACGTGTCTTAAAGTTTGTTATAATACATATGTTCAATATATATACTTTGTTCAATATTTAATTATTATTCTTTCCGTCCATCCATCCATCTATTCATCAGTTTATTAACGATCGTCCGTCCACCTGTCCTTTTGTTCATCAATTTATCTATCCGTAGAAATAATGACCAACTTGCATAAACGATGCCCCTTTAACGCTGAATTCATTATGGTTAAATATGGAATTGATACCAGATTATTAGACATGAATACGTCATTTTAGTAGTAGGATTATATTTATAAATTTTTTTTTTCGTTTTTAGGGTATAAAACGTGTAATAAATTCTGCTGAAAGCTGTTCAATTCAATATATAATTCTTATGCGTTAAAATGCGGTGTCCATTTCAACGGCTGCGCACGGTGCTGACGCTGTTGACAGGACTGTTACTATTTGTAGAGATTTGCATGTCTGAACAGGTAATTATATTAAGTCTTGATATATGCTGCAACCCCTATCAGTTTTATGTTATATTATTTTTGCATATTTTTAAGGTTGCGATATTAAATACACATAAATCAACACGGCAATTGTAATATTAAAGCCATTAAAGGATTTTAGAAACGTTAGACAATGTTGCCTATAAGTTATAGAGTTGGTACCTTCATAATTTTAATATTTACATATTATGTCCAACATAAATAAGAACAAATTCCTTGAACGTTATGTGTACATAGTGTAACATTTTAGCTTGATTGCCTACCATTGGAATATATCAATAAAAATGTAAAGCATATAACATATTAAGATACATGTATCTTGCTGACCAACTCTATAGGTTACGCATGCGCCAATAAATTCCTTCATTGTTACATATAAAATATTCAATGTTTGATCTCAGTTTTCACCATGACCAAGCGACTTCCCAATATATCACCATACATTGTTGGAAAGATAAGGCCATAACCTTTTGAAAAAACAGCATGTCGACAATTTCTATACGTTGTAACTCAAAATATTTACCTTAGAATCAACACACCGGTTTTGACAGGCATGGGGGCTGCCATTTTGTGCATGAATACATGGGCCAAAAGTTATGAAGCTGGGAACCATTTAAGATAAAGTAGTGCCTAAAACTGTCTCTTTTCTTATTTCTTATATATATACCTTTAAATTGATACCAACACATATCATTTAAGCTGTATTTTAAAAATCATATGCATTATACACTGAACCCTATGTGTTTATTATCTAACTGACAGCATGTAACCTTGAGGATGTGACTTCCGTTTTGGTGTAATTTGACCTTTAAGAGAACCCAACCCTTTCACATTTGAATAAAAACCACATTTTTCATAAGTCTGATCTATTTCGAGAAAGAACATGAAGTCCTATCACACTGGTATAAGGATTTATTGGAAAAAAGTAAAGTTGAAAATACCACATATAAAGGCGTTGCGAGATTAGAATTTCGACAGAAAACATGTACTTAGGTACATCTTGGAAAACATTATTTCAACTCAGAATAAAGCACAACTTTGAGTTTTAATAGGCATGGAAGACGTAATATATAATATCAGAAGTGAAAACAATCTCCATTGGCATTCTAAATTTTATAGAATAGGGTTTTAATCCCTTTTGAACAATTTTTTTTTTAAGTTTCTGCATTTTTGGGGGTAAAATCCATATAAATGTAGCATTTCAGATGCCATTTGACCCCAGAAAAGGGTTTGTTTACATAACAATCAACATATTTGACCTCCTGTCACACAACAAAAAAAGAATTTGACCCAAAAATGTAAATGCCAGATATTAATTAATAGTTTTCTGTCACACCTGAGCCTGTGGGTGAGGTCAGCCGCTTGCAATCTTCAATCTGTTTCAGGTACTCTCTGCTGTGTAATCTGTGAAAATAAAAAGGTTTTCTGTGCATGTTTACTCAATATTGTGATTACTAGTGTAACTTAGATACAATAAGTGTACATATACAACAGTTTGCACAGTTTTTTTGTATTGCGATAAGGCTAGTCGCTATGCCGGCTTCACATTGTCGAGCTCACGTGCGAACAGTCCAGTTCCAAAACGGGTTTGAGAGTCCCAACAAGGGTTAAACTCTTTCTTTTCCTACTGGTGTTGATGAGAAGTATGCCAGGCTGGAAAAGAAGTAATTAGATAGTAGAATACATGACAATAATCATGTACTAACCTTCAAAGATACTGATGGTACGGACACGACTGTGTCAGCTTTGCGGCCCCGCCCCAACGCTCCAGTGTAGTTGCAAAGTTCAGTAGTTTTGATGACTCGTCACTTTACCCAGACTTGTATACCAATGAGATGATGGTTCCGGCTGATGTCCTGGTTCTTTTCAACACTGCATTTAAAAAACATACTCAAATTAAACCAAACTGTGATGGTGATTTAAATTTTGATGCCGCTAACTCCATTAGGTGGGGTCTGGGTTTGCGTGGGCCCCTAATGTGTTTTATGCATGTATTTCATGTATCTTTCAGCTGAAAGCCTGATCTAAGTACAATTATAAAATAAAATATGAACTAATAGGATCTGTAAACTTTGCAAATGAGGAAAATTGGTATTATTCGAAGTAGGCAGGTCGGACGGTCATCATGGCCAATGCATCGGCCAGTGCGGACACGAACTTGGCGGTCATTATTAACAGTTACAGGTTCTAAAACTAAATGATATGGATTGCAACACAAAGTATTATGACATAAATGAGATAATTGTTGAGACTCGTGCAAATAATTGTCAAAAGGAAACTGAAAAACAACACGGTGAACACAATGGGTCTTGGATGGTGGACATTTTGCTTTAACTTTCCCATATCTACTCCCCTCATGTCCACTAGAGCAACTATCCCATAAAGTACAGCCTTTAATGGGGTCAAGTTGGCATCTGGCAGTGATTCTCTTCATTACAGTGCGTTTGTAGGTATCCATTTTCAAAAAATTTGCAGACGACAAATCTTACCGAAAGTTCTTAAAGGTTACGCATGCGCCAATAAATTCCTTCATTGTTACATATAAAATATTCAATGTTTGATCTCAATTTTCACCATGACCAAGCGACTTCCCAATATATCACCATACATTGTTGGAAAGATAAGGCCATAACCTTTTGAAAAATCAGCATGTCAACAATTTCTATACGTTGTAACTCAAAATATTTACCTTAGAATCAACACACCGGTTTTGACAGGCATGGGGGCTGCCATTTTGTGCAGGAATACATGGGCCCAAAGTTATGAAGCTGGGAACCATTTAAGATAAAGTAGTGCCTAAAACTGTCTTTTTTCTTATTTCATATATATATACATTTAAAATTGATACCAACACATATCATTTAAGCTGTATTTTAAAAATCATATGCATTATACACTGAACCCTAGGTGTTTATTATCTAACTGACAGCATGTAACCTTGAGGATGTGACTTCCGTTTTGGTGTAATTTGACCTATAAAAGAACCATTGTTAGGACGTTTTAAATCCGACGAATTCGTTTCCTAGACGACCACAGACAGCAATGCGGAAGTGATATGCGGTAATCTGTCGTGTGCACCCCACTCAGTCTGTGAGACCGACACCGACGGGACATACTGGTGTGAATGCCACGAGGGATTCCTGGTAACTATTATTTATAGATTTATAATGCGATTACAACAGCAACATCAATCATTTACTACTACTACTACTACTACTACTACTACTACTACTACTACTACTATTACTTCTACTTCTACAACTACTACTACTACCATTGCTGCTGCTGCTACTGTTACTGCTGCTGCTACTACGACTACTGCTACTACTACTACTACTACTACTACTACTACTACTACTACTATTGCTACTACTACTACTACTGCTGCTGCTACTGTTGCTGCTGTTGCTGCCTTCCTACAAGAACAACTACTACTTCTGCCGTTACTTCCGATGCTTCTGATGCTTCTTATCTACAGCTACCGAAACTTTAATAAGTCTGCTTGTCATCAAAAACACAGGGTGAGACATGCCACGAAGACCGAAATGAGTGCGAGATGAGTCAGTCGCTATGCCAGTTTCGCGGCCAGTGCGTGAACACCCCCGGTAGCTTCACATGCGCCTGTTACAGCGGCTGGGAGGGGCAGCGCTGTCAACACCGCGACCACACGGTGACGGAAGTCCAGTGCATGGCGGGTTTCACGGGCAGCATGTGTAGGGACGATACGGATGAGTGTGCCAACAGGTAGCATTGATACTGCATTGAGAAGTTTTATGTCTGATTTCAATTTCATGCGCAATGCACACACATGGTATCAAATATATTGAAGAGGCAAATGTCATACAAATTGTAATACTAGTATACAGTACTGTATGCTTACATGTTAAACTTATTTATGATGTACATTCAATGTTTGTCTTAATTCACGTGGAGTTCACTGAACACTTGCAACAACCATCAGAGCTGTTCTAACACACGTGGTAGTTACAAGTGCACTTGCATCGAGGGCTGGACAGGTGTCGACTGCGCTGATGACGTCGACGAGTGTGTCGTCACCACCTCTTGTCAAAATGGCGGCACGTGTAGGAACCATGACGGCGGGTACACGTGTCACTGTGCGCACGGATGGATTGGGCATCACTGTGAAGGTAGACTGTGTTAGCCTAAGTATAGATTATTACATTTTTCTTACAAAGACGTTTCTAACATGAAAGTGAAATTATGCGTTATATGTTTTGGCTAAAGACTGTGTTATTCATTATTGTACTTCTTGTCATTGAATCGATGTAGACAGGAATATGACATAATAAATTTTTTAATCATAGTGATGGATCACCGTGAACAAAATGCAGATATTATCATGGTGACATGGTTAATATGCATGCATGTGTATGTTAAAACAATTTCTAAATTGAAACCAATTACTAGATAGAGGAATGGGTCCATATTTATATCTCGGCTTTTGTTATCACAGAATGAATTTATTTAATGTTAAGTAGTGAAATATAGAAAAATATCAGTGAAATATATCCCTATATCACTCACAGTAAGGGACTACTTTTTGGGGTCCCGATTTAATACGGTAAATGAAACGGACCGTCATCGATGCCGGGCTCAAAACTGTGAAATGACGTCTTTATTTTGACGTCATGACGTTATGATTCCCGTGATATTTTCCAATAAAATGTTAATAAAGCATTAAATAAAAAGAAAATGTGTTTGTTTTCGGTGTGATAACACGTGATATCATCACCGAAAAGGGAGACAATTTACATATTTTCACTCGCGCAAGCGCTTGTGAAAATATTAATTGTCTCCCTTTCCGGTGATGATATCACGCGTTATCACACCGAAAACAAACAAATATCCTCTATATATCTCGGTTTTTGTTATCACAGATGACATCGACGAATGTGACGAGGGTCGCTGTTTGCACGGCGCCACGTGCACCAACCTGCAGGGGTCCTTCACGTGCACGTGTCCGCCGGGATGGACTGGTGACACGTGCGACTTGCTACCGATCACCGACCCGTCTACAACAGTGCGACAGACACGTACAAGTTCGAGCACGATGACGTCGTTGCCACGTGCCATTTCGACCACCAGCATGATCACTTCGACAACTTCCATCAATACATGTACGTGTTAGTTCATTGTTAATGTACACATGAATCAGTTTTGTCTTACGCTACCATATTATCCGATGACTGACAGGGAACAGTTTTAGAGCGAGCGTGAGGAGTTTCAATGGGATTGAAAGTGGTTTTCCAAGATTCAACTGGTTGCTGTATGAAAGCTTTTCTCCACAATCAGTCAGCATTTCCCACTGATATAATACCCATAATAATTAAACTATTATTTAAACGCACAGCTTTTAAAAATTAAGAAATAATTTTCGATCTATCGTTGTTTTTCGGCTAATAAAAGACGATTTGGATATTGACCGATAAACAACGGTAATGCGAAAACTATGGCGATTCTTACATGATTTGACATACCTTTTTGCAATTGTTATTGGAATTACTTTTTACTATGGTCCTCTCAGAATCGGAACTTCTTTTTGAGTTGTTTATTTGGTAGTTAAACAACGATAATCTTGTTCTTTGTCTATAGAAAAATTAGCGAGTATCAAGTTAAAATATCGGTGTTCATTGTTTGGTCCTTGGTTATATTCACTGACATGTGCATCGTTATTATCAATCCAATAAGTGCCATTTTGTGTTAAGTGGTGAATTATCGTTCTTATGTATATGATCGCAGTTATATTTTTTAAAACTAAAATACTGGTTTACACAGACACTATGTACATGTGCATTACATTGTGAGGGAATAATTGCATTTCCTTTTTAGTTTGTATTTGAGAAAGAAACTAAAATGTTTGCTGACTGGCTAACATACTGAATATTACATAATATATACAATGTCATAGCCTATGTACACTATTCCAGCGCCTCATTCCAAGGGTGCATCTAACGCCCAGGTGGGCCACGCCTCCCACAGCGGCGGACCCTGGCTTGGGAACAAGTGGCTGATCATTGGTTCCGCAGTGGGCGGAGCCCTAGCCCTGGCTGGCATGGTGGCGGGGATCGTAGTTGTGAAACGGATCAGGTATGCAAATTTTACCTTACCCATTAAACTACGAGGTTTTATTACGTTCCTTGGGGGTTGTCTCCCTATGGTGGAAAATGCGTAGTGTGTGCATTTCTAATCTACCGATTAGTATGTTAACCGAACCCTTTATTAGCAGTTGAAGTACATTTTAATAAGTTGGAAGAACAAACAGGAAGAAAAACTATTGATCTCATCTTGCATATGTAATTTCGTGTTTATCGTGTTCAATGTGTGTATCCAATCATTGTTTATGTAGAAAGCACAGAGCCCAGGTAGCCGGGGAAGATGTGATGGCGGTGCCGGTGCAGCACCGCCTTTTCCCAGCCCGCACTCATTACGGTAGGGACTGGGTTCCAAACCGACCACGTGGTTTCAAAGAGCCGACTTTGCCGGGCGGCGTGACGTCACCGGATATCGTCATGAAGACGAAGTTATCCATGCGGAGAATGTTTCCACAATAGGAAATACTGATGGCGCTGCGAAGAAAGGGCTAGTATTCAATGAAGCTTCTAAGTAAAATCTTCAGTAATAAGTGAAATGTCGGGTACATTTTCTTTTTGAAAACCAATTATGTTCACAGAATGGATCTGACTACGAAACATTAATTTAGTATCTACTAGAATAACTTGAACACATTTACTGAAGTTTTTACCAAGTAGTTTTTTAATACGGGCCCATATCGTTTGCTCGTGACAATGAACCATGTTATACTGTGCCTTTAAAAACGCAAACCTTGTTGAATGATTGTGTTATTTATGTCACAAAATACCCTTATCAAATAGTTATAAACTTCGTTGACAATATTTAATAAAGTACACGTATACATTGAAGCTTTCATCAATTAGCATCACAGCCTGACCATGGTGGGATATACATTCCTGCTTGCGTTCCATTTTAAACTAGGGACTAGCTGGAACATTTTCACTTTTAACCAGATTGTTAGTCAAAAAGCCAACCAATGAGATGTGACCGAGACATTTAGTGTCTAGACCAGAACATCTCTGCAGTTCACGTCTGCCTCGACTATACAGGTATTTGTACAGGTCACTGGCTTATAATCTATGGACTAACTGAAAGCACAATACTAACAGAACACTGGCAATAGTTTGGGTCATGGATATCATGCTTGCAGGCCAGAACACTGGCAATAGTTTGGGTCATGGATATCATGCTTGCAGGCCAGAACACTGGCAATAGGTTGGGTCATGGATATCATGCTTGCAGGCCAGAACACTGGCAATAGGTTGGGTCATGGATATCATGCTTGCAGGCCAGAACACTGGCAATAGGTTGGGTCATGGATATCATGCTTGCAGGCCAGAACACTGGCAATAGTTTGGGTCATGGATATCATGCTTTGCAGGCCAGAACACTGGCAATAGTTTGGGTCATGGATATCATGCTTGCAGGCTACCCAAATAACGAAGTTTTACATACGTAAGCAAATTCTAAAACATAAATGCCCAATAGATAATCCATTACCCAAATATTTTGTTTTGCATTATAAACTCAAATAATATATCCAGCATGGTATAGCACATTTTTCAGTTGATGCATACGTGTTTTAAACCAAACAAAGCCATTTACTGATACTGCATGTTGTAAATCTATAAACAATCAAGGAAAAGATTTTATTTTGCTATCGCTTTGGCCAGTGTAGTGTTTCAAGCCGCAGTCCATAGAATATAATTTAATACGTCTTAAATTGGCATTAGTTCTTACGAATGTTAATGACGTTTACTCGACTAGAAGCTGTTTCTTATCTTCGAAAACGCATGGTACGAAAGCAATACACACTAATGTACATGCTGATTTTTTCCAGAGGCATCTACCTGCTATCGCATACAGAAACTATATGATAAAAAGTTATGATAACTTTATTACTTTATAGATTTGCATGCGTTTATTTTTGTATTTTGATTGGTAAGATGTCCATAAGAAACTTTTTCCACAAAGTGTCATTCTTATTACATATTTCTGGTCTGCGGGTGCTTTACGAAATGGCATATTTTTACAGGATCAATGTTTTACAAAGTCAAATAATTCTCACTGAATAAAAGCAAACTCCAAACTCATATTTTAAAACGCGGCATTCTCACATTTATGTTATGAAAGAACAAGCAAAAAATGCAAGAGGGCCATGATGGCCCAAAGGGCTCACCTGAGTACTAGCAAAAATGAAAGCCTTACTGCTGTGAAAGGCTTGTGGGAATGTAGGCCATAATGTCCTTAAATAATTTGTCTAGCTGATTAACTCTCATACATAGAACAAGTAAGGACCTGGATATATTTTCTCAACCATGGTATCCAACTTTTCGCAGGCAATTTTGGAGGAATAGTGTTTATGCTGCAGTTCTCAAAAAGATAATGGTGACCACTGTGCAAAGGTCATGTCATGCTTGCCGGCTTATTTCAAAGAGTAGAGTGTATTGCCATTTACTTGTCCTATATTGAAATTCGCCTTAGATTTTATGGTCATAGACAAATTGTGCCAGTTTGGTCCAGACTGGTTGAAAATGAAGTCCCCGTTTTGCAACAAATTCATTTTTGCATTAATTTTCACAATCAAGGGGATATAACTGCTGTGTTCGTGGCATCTCTCATTTGCTGCTTGTGTTGAGATCTTATGGCCATACAAAATGTGTTTTAAAACAAGTTTTATCAAGATTGAATGAGAAATGAAATCTTGATGCATGAATAAGGCAATTTTTGCATATTTTTCACGAACAAAGGGGCCATTACTCTGAAGTTTGTTGCCCAATCTGACCCATTGTTGGCTTCTGCTGCAGTCGTATGATCACATACAAACTGTGGAAGTTTGGTCAAGATTGGAAGAAAAATAAAGTCTCTATGAACAAAAAAGGCAATTTTTGCATTTTTTCCCACAAACAAGGGGCCATAACTCTAAGGTTTCTGGTCCAATTTGTCCCATTATCAATACCAACCAAAATGTTATGGTCATACACAATTTTGCAAGTTAGGTCAAGATTGAATAAAAAATGTAGTCTTTATCGTGATAACGGTCCAAATTGTTGACGGCATACGAACGACGCCAGAGAGGTCCCCTATACCAATAGCTCACTGAGCACTTTGTGCTCAGGTGAGCTAATAAATTAACATTATTTTAAGCAACAATACCAGCAGCTACATGTGTCGCCATTAAGATATACATTTATTATTAACAAAACCAAAAATAAAATATGGTTTCAGCTTCTTGGATGCATACACAAGTTCACAGGTTTGTTGCACATTCTTCAAATATTGAAATTGACTCTGGACATTTTTGTTTAGTAAAGGAGTTTGAAATAGCACACCAATTTTCTTCAAAAATTTGTGTGATCTCCTAAAATAACAAACAGCAGCCATGATAATTACTTTTTTTTTTTAATAATGTAAGTCGATTTGTAAAGCCAAACATATCAACATTAGCATAACATGTTCATGTAGAAATTGAAGTAAGAGTACCGGTAGTAGTATTATAGAGTTACAAGTTTGTTTCATGCACCAACACTTGCATACAACAAATACAAATGTATTGATATAATTAAACATAAATGCACAGTAATTTATAATCATTAAAAATATTACGTATACCAACTTATGTAAAAAATTAAAGTAAGTACAGTATTTTATATATATTTTGGTCATAACATGATTTTATTTTACTTTGTAAAGAAATTTGTTCTTAAATCCAAATTTCAAGCTTTCATGAGCACTAGTGTCCACAGCATTTTCAATGAGCACTATGTGTAAACAATTTTATTCAAATACCATTAGACATCCCCATATCAAGTTATATACACAGCTTAAGAGAATAAATAAATACAAACAATATGCAAAGCTTACACACGACGTTGAACTTAACACACCAAATATTTGTCTAAAAGAGTTAGTTTATACTTAACTCTATCCAATAAACAAAATTTATCTTTAAATATTTGATACTATATGTATGCTATTACTTGGTTACTTTATGCAATGAACAAATTTATTATTTCATAAAGGAAACAACATATATGTGTTAACATATTTGATGCTATACATAATTGATATACATCTTACAAGAAAACATTGTTCCAAGAAATATCATAAGCGTCGCTATTGCACATGGTCCGAGGCATCTACCCAGCGGAGGTTATCATTTTACTATGGAAGTGCAGCAGTTGATCTGCATTCACATTGATTGGTATTCTCTGACCAGCCCCGTCACTGGTCGGAACGGTAATACGACCCACCAGCACACTGTCACCTGTCTTCTCGTGTAACACCTTCAATCGCAGAAAGGTTATTAGCTAGAACCAAATTCCAGTGCGCAAAAATAGAACATAGAACTATTATTATGTACATTTTACAACTGAGGTTAAATAAAGTTAATACCTTAACAGAACAACATAGCTGGAGATGATATTTAGAAACTATGGAATCATGAAACGGAAATATCAGCAACAATTAATTTCATAAAATCAGCAAGTTTACCAAATTTCAGAGTAACAAAATATTGATGTGCCTGAAGTCATTAACAAATTAAAATGCATACTGATTAAAAATATGACATAAAATTTCTTATAGCTTCATTAAGCTTTTTATATGCACAATTCTTGACATGTTTAAAGAGAATTAAGCTGGACAATGAAAATTAAATAAAAATGCTCACCCTAGCAAACTGCGGCGTTGGGAACACAGAGAAATCTGTCCTCACTTGACCTCCTGTTCTGTTGGCGGCCAGAAGGTGGGTCACCTGCACTTGCAGCTGGAGGAACATGTTGCCAATGTTGAATATTTCCATCAAATAAAATAATGGTAATTTAATACTTTGAATTGTTAATTTTTTGGGCCAACTTTAACACACCATAACCAGACAAGTTCCTTGTGGCTAATAAATAATATTGTGCTCAAATTAGGAGACTCACCGGACCACCTCATTTCAAGGTGTTGAGCAAATGTTCAGAGGTAACTTCTGATGTGGTCCGGTGGAGTAAAAATATTGATAACAGTATGCATGACTTTCCTATTACTTACTTCTTTTAACGGTACTTTTCACATATAATTTATTTTTGTACATTATTTAACGAAAATTATGAACAAGTAATTTTTTATTATTCCTACATGTAATGACATTGGCCAATTTCTTAAAAAGAGCCTTTATCATAAGAAAATATTACAGAATATGAAAGTTATGCTTTCTGTTTACCAAATATTTACTCTACCAGACCACCTTGGAAGTCATTTTCTTAACACTGCATAATGAGGAGGTCCGGTGAGTCTCCCAACCGAGTGTGCTGCTCACTGGACAAACTGCACCAAATACCCAGGTGCACAAGTTCACATGATGATTTATACGTATATATAGTTTAATCACTCTAGCAATAATAATTTTTGAGTTACACGCGACACAAGTCCAAAAATGTCATTTTTTGCTAAAAAAGGGCCATAACACAGCTGATGTCGAAAAAATGCACCAAAATACCCAGATGCACAAGTTCACATGCTGACTAATATGTTAATAAAATTTCATCACTCTAGCAGCACTACTTTTTGAGCTACGCGCGACACAAATCCAAAAATGTCATTTTTTGTTTAAAAAAGGCCATAACTCCGCTGTTGTTGGAAAAAAATGACCAAAATACCCAGGTGCACAAGCCCTGATGCCAATGAATATGCTTAAAAAGTTTCATCACTCTAGCAGTTATACTTTTTCAGTTATGCGCGACACAAAATTCAGACGGACAAATCTATAGGCCCCCTCTAGAAAGTGGGGGCATAAAAAAACAACATGTAATTCATGTTTGGCAAGTAAATAAAGCTTAATTTGATTACTTCAACAGTTTAAGGTTTATCCTACCTCATTTGTCTTCTTCTCCAACAAGGTCAATGTTGCAGTGTTCTTCACCAGTTGTTGCTTTGGATTGGTTACCATGGAAACAGGCTCCACTCCTGCAAATGAATGGTTATCTTTAAAATCTTTAAAACACAAAAGCCTCACTTAGGAAAGGGTCTTAAGACAATGATTTTATGTTTTCATTTTCAATCACAACAAATTTTAATTCATATTACATTTACACTGTAATCTAGCTCTAACTAATATATGCAATAACCAACGGTTTGGTGACCTGTAGCATGTTAATTTCTGATACCTGTATTGAACGAATTTTTTAAACTGCACGTAAACTGAAGAAATGTTAAAAATTACTAACCATGCCAGTGAAATTTTGAATTATAAATAATAAAAGCAACCTGGTTTTCTCTTGCTGATATCAATGACTCTGGGACAACAGCTTAGAGAGTTCACAGTCTGAAATGTACACAAATTTTGCAGTGAGTGAATTATCACGTACCAGAACTATATATGGGTATATATGTTTATAATTACCCACATGCATACTGGAGCCTTTCATCTATATCTGATTAATAGATTTGATTATAAACAATATCTAGAGGTCTGGAAACTAATTTGTTCATCCAGCACACATTTATTATCTTTACTAGAACAACAAACACAAGTTTGCCTACCAATTTCCTAACAAAAACAAGAGCTGTCAGAGGACAGCGCGCTCGACTATTCAAAGTATTTCAGTTGGTACATATTTTGGATAGTAGAACGGACATACAGTCGATGACAAGTTAAGTTCCAAGTTTCAAGTGAATAACTTAAGTAGTTTTGAAGTTACCAAACTTTTGAATATCAACTTTAAACAGAAAATCTAAGAAAAAGGGGGCATAACTCTGTCAAAATACAAAATAGAGTTATGGGGAATGTTCACCCTGATACTGGAGTTGATGAAAAAGGTTAGTTCCAAGTTTCAAGTGAATAGCTTGTGTAGTATTGAAGTTACAAAATTTCAATATAAACTTTAACCAGAAAATCTATGTGAAAAAGGGACATCACTCTGTCAAAATACAAAACAGAGTTATTGGGAATGTTGCCCTTTATACTGGAGTTGATGACAAAGTTTAGTTCCAAGTTTCAAGTGAATAACTTATGTAGCTTTGAAGTTATAAAACATTTGAATATAAACTTTAACCAGAAAGTCTAAGTGAAAAGAGAGCATAACTCTGTCAAATTACAAAACAGAGTTATGGGGAATGTTGACACTGGAGTTGATGACAAAGGTATATTCCAAGTTTCAAGTGGATAACTTACGTAGTTTTAAAGTGACAAAACTTTTGAATATAAACTTTAACCAGAAAATCTAAGTGAAAAGGGGGCATAACTCTGTCAAATTACAAAACAGAGTTATGGGGAATGTTGCCCCTGACACTGGAGTTGATGACAAAGGTAAATTCTAAGTTTCAAGTGAATAATTTATGTAGTTTTGAAGTTACAAAACTTTTGAATATAAACTTTAACAAGAAAATCTAAGTGAAAAAGGGGCATAACTCTGTCAAAATACAAAACAGAGTTATGGGGAATTTTGCTCCTGACACTGGAGTTGATGACAAAGGTATATTCCATGATTCAAGTGAATAACTTATGTTTTGAAGTTACAAGACTTTTGAATAAAAACTTTAACCAATTCAGACGTGAACGTAGACGCCGGGGGTAGTAGGATAGCTCACCTATTCTTCGAATAGTCGAGGTAATGAAATACTAATGAGTGTACTTTGAGAGTCCTCTTTATTTACATGTAAAAGCCAATAAAGTCCTAGTTAAAATTCAAGGTTGCAGTGGTGTCATAGATATTGTGTCCACCTTGCTGTCAGGAGGTCATAAGTTTGATCCATACCTGTCGAGCGTGCAAATGATATTTCTCAAAGTACTGTTTCTAAACAGAAAACAAACTCGAGTGGCTCAAAGCTTTAGGTTTTTGACACAATTGAGCTTAAATAAATGTCACTCTCTTGCCAATTTTAGATGATTCAAGGACTATCTGTCTGATTATCAATGCTGGCAGAGATATTATGCCTACAAACATTTTTATCAAGTTCGGAGCAGACCACATGAATACTTTTACCGACAGACCGACACTATGCTAAGAAGTTTGTCTTTATTAAAACACAGCAAAATTCTAGTTAAAATGTCACTCTCTCACCTTCAGGAGTTCCGCCGTCTGCTTGGCCAGACTTCCGAGCTCCACCTTTCCCGGCACACCCTCAGGCAGCTCCCCAACCGCCGTGCTGACAGCCAGACCCCCGCGACTGATAGACTTTCTAGGAACACGCAGGGGGGGTAGGCGGGCCATCTGCTCCTGGAACACCATCGATGTCACTTGTCACATCTGTTTCATATTCATACGCATGCTAGATGCTAGCCAATCAGAGCTACAACGGATAAGTACCTCCCACTCTAACTGACCACTCTGATACTTCTATGATATAGCTAGGCTTAGTTTATAAACCTTAGAATCAACATGATCTCTTGCATATAAAACAACACCAATCAAAGACTTATTCATTCAAACAAGACAATAGTTTGAGTAATATTTAATAATACCCATTTAACATCCTACACCCTTCAATCATCAACAATATCAAGGACTGGTTAATTTAGGTATGTCAATAGTGTGATTAGAAGTTATTTACACCTCTTTAACACCACCCACCTTTGAACAACTATATCAATGGATGCAAAATTGCTAAAGCAATATCATTTACATTTTAAAATGGATACTTACAAAATATGCCATAATAAGTACAATATGGCATGCTTATTTTAACATAAGTCTTAAATGATTTGAGTCATTTCAAGTCTAACTTGACCTGTATGTTATGATGCTACACATGTGTACCAATAATTATTTAAATATGTCAAGCCATTGTTGACTTATCATCAGGAAACCATGTTTGTAGGGAATTTAAGTGACATAAAGGGCCATAACTCTGTAAAAATTTAGTGGTTGTAACCAAAGTCGAACTTGACCCGTATTTCATGATGCTACACATGTATACCAAGGATTATTTGAATACGTCAAGCTATTCTTGAGTTATTGTCCGGAAATCATGTTTTTAGGGAATTTTAGATCGAAAAGGGGCCATATCTCTGTCAAAATTTAGTGGTTTGTAACCAACATCATACTTGACCTGTATTCTATGATGTTACACATGCGTACCACAAATTATTTGAATATGTCAAGCCTTTCTTGATTATCATCCGGAAACCATGTTTTTAGGGAGTTTTAAGTCGAAAAGGGGCCATAACTCTGTCAAAATTAAGTGATTTGTATCCAACATCGATCTTGACCTGTATTCTATGATGTTACACATGTGTACCAAAAATTATTAAATATGTCAAGCCTTTCTTGAGTTATCATTCGGAACCAAAAACAACAGACAGACAGACAGACCGGCAGACCTACAAGCTCACTCCTATATACCCCCCCTAAACTTCGGTTGTGGGGGTATAATGAGGCAAAATCCAGTATCATAAAATACCATTTTCATGTAACATTAAATATTTCAAGGCTTTCAAGACACCTCTTTTGAGTTTTCAGTGCCCAATACATGTATTTAACAGGATCAATACATACCCTCATTCTGTCAGCAGAGAGCCGGACATTTTCTGATCTAGAATGATGCAAAGCTTGCTTCAGGGAGTCAATCTATAAAAGAATGAATTGTCAAACACAAGAACAATGGCAATGTCGATTAATGTCTTAACTACAATTATACACTTCACAATTTGTGGCTATGCTAATCTTGTTTTGAGTATACCATGTTATTATAATCTTATAACATGCTAACATGTTGTATGAGCTTTGGCTTTTATCAACAAAAGGCCCAAGAAGACCTGTAATGCTCCATAGGATTAAGTAAGTTAAGTCCGAAGGGTAAGTAACTGGCGAAAAGAGTATAATTTAGTTGAGAACCATAAAAGGAAAATGATTTTGCAATTACAGTAAAACCCCGCTAATACGACCACTTGGGGGTCTTAATAAAAGTGGTCTTAATAACGGGGTGGTCGTAATATCGAGGTACGGCAGATCACTGAGTCAGTACATGAATATGTCTGTGTAACTTAAAGTTTTAATGAAAATGATGTATAATAAATAGAAAACCAAAATTCCACATTGTTTTTAATAAAATGTTTTAAAGAATACAGATAACATAAGTTATAGTTATGGATTTGAACTTTACATTAAGTCGTAAAATAATTAAAACTTGATTAAATTAGCCAATTTAAGGTTCAGCAAATATCAGTGTTACCTACTAACTGCCAGCTAGCGTCAATTGATGTAATCTGATACACAGTCGATGTGCTAATCCCTTATCTAACATTTGTAACATTGTTTTTCACACGCTTCTTTTATATCGCATAGCAGCTTGTTACATCCACGGCCTTAAGTGGTGATGTTAAGTGTCTATGACCAAATGACACTGGTCGCAATAACAGGGTTATTTTGAGCATTATTTGGTATTTTTGGTCTGGGATTAGTGGTCCTAATACGGAATAGCGGCGTGCCCATATAATCAGGGTTTGCGACCAAAGAAATATATACGAAAACAATCGGGTCTTTTAATAAGTGTCCGCTTTAGCGGGGTGGTCGTAAAATCGAGGTGGTTGTTAAGCGGGGTTTTGGTGTATTTAAAATTTAAATTCAGCTAAGTGGCTTCAGAGACTTTGTTTAAAGAAAAAAGGTTAAATATTTCTATTTTCAGCTCTGTTGTTTAACAGACTGGGATACATTTCAGCATCTTTGAAAGACAGCCATCAAAGGAACATTGTTCAAGAGCAATTATATGAAAATATAGCCACAATAGCCATAGTACCCACCTGTGCCAGAAGTGCTGGGGATTCCTGGGCTGAGAAGCTGTTACTAGGAGACAGGGAACCTGCACTGGATACAGCTGGGGAAATATGAAAACATTACTGGTATATAAAACAGCTCTAAATCTAAAAGTCCCAGTGACTAGCAATTACTAAAATCATCTCTTATAGTTAAAGACTGGAAATCAATATGGGCAAGAAACATAATATGATATCATATATGATAAATTACTTTGACAAACTGAACATGCATCTCTTTTTTAATGATAAATTACAAGGCTCACTTTGAAAAACTGAACATGCATCTCTTTGTTAATCGTTAATAGGTTATTGTATGCAATGTATTATTATAATGAAACTTCATTAAATATTCCAAACAAAATTTATTTGATATACATCAAATACCATGAGGCTGTATGAATTTCAAACACAATATACCAAATTATGACAATTATTCAGAGTGATATCACAGCTATATAATTTTACTGACATGCAAAATACTATAGAAGGATTGATGTCAAATAAATACACTAAAACACTTCTAGAAGTATACATTTACCATTTAACTCATAAGAATATACTAGTTTTGATGAAAAACACAAAGGCCAAAAAGCACAAACTGTATCAAATATACACTACAATCAAAATCTACAACAGACCTGAATGTCCGGCCTGGCGGGTGAGTCCCTCCAAAAGTGTTTTCTTTGAGAGGACACTGAGACGTTCCTTCAGCTCAAGCTTCTCCTGCTCCAGGGTGTCTATGTCCGCCTGGAGGGCATCCATCGTCTGCTCAAACTCTCTGAAAACCATAGGGGTCATTTCTTAAGGAAACCATATACTTTGTTTAACTGTTTTAAGGATTTGGAAGGAATATTCAACGTTCAACATTAAAAGAAGCTACGAAAGGGTCTATTCATGGATGAGAAACATAGGATCTGACACAAGTTGTCATTTCATACCATGATTTATTAAACGAGTTCAGGAATTCTGTTAGTAAGCCAGCCTATGGCGAGCTTACTAACGAATTTCCTGGACGAGTTTAATAAAATATGGTATGAAATGACAACGAGTGTCAGATCTTTTTTATCACATGCTTTTAAACGAAATAAAACCCTTCTAATTTTACAAAAAAAAAGTTGGTAAATTATCAAAGTTGTGTACTGTCGTGACATCATTTCATGTGGACGACGTCATTTCACCAAAATAATCTCATGCAATTGGTCAGTCAAAGAATTTGTAGCCAATGAAAACGCTCATAATGTCATCTTACACATGTGTAAGACAGAAATATTCATAATGGTTGTATTACACGGGAAACAAGGTATAGCATGTGATAAAAGCAGTATTCAATGCTGATCTTTCTAAACAATCCAAACTCACTCGAACCCAAAGTTCATTTCTAAAACAAACTATTATTTATTAGGCCTTGTGAAATTAGCTCAAGGACTTTGAAGAAAAGATTAATAATGGTCTACTTGTAAAGAATTCATACAAGAATTGGAGCGACATTGGTATGCTTTAAATAAAATAAATCCTTAAACCAATATCAGTAGGATGAGTTAAACTGTTTTAAGGATTTGAGAATGGTTGATATACTGAGAACTCAAAGTCCCTGCAAAGGGGTTACCAGAGTATGCTTTGTTCAACTATTGCAAGAGTAAGAAAAAAATGATAAATGTTCTACTGTTAAAGCTTTTAAATTAAAGTGGTAGCTCAAACACCACGGAAAACATAGAGGAGATTCATAAGAGAAACCAATATCAGTATGATAGGTTCGACTGTTTAAAGGATTTGGAAGCAATACCATAATTCTGATACCGAATGGTACATCCTCTTACTACCGTTAAATCGTTCTCAACATACTTCTCCTTCTTCCTCATGGCGTTGGTAGCGTCGTCAAGCTTCCTCTGTATAATGTCCACCTTCTCCTCGGAGTCTCGAGAGGCGGTTTCAAGCTTCTTCTCAATGAGACCCACACGCACCTGCTGTTCGCTTATCTCCTCTTGCTGTAAAAATAGACGGTTGCTATGAATTTGTATGTGTCTCAAAGTAAGTCTACACTTATTTTGTTTTTCAGTTTTAGACAGTTCCATTTATTGACTTTGAATTATGGTTAAACATTTTAATGAAGTATTCTACAATATGTCGTTAATACATTCTCACTCCAGTTTTTGTTTTTTCTTTTCTACCAGAATATCTTTCATATATCTTTTAAACAACTTGTAAAGGTCACATCCCATATTTATAAGCATATGATGTAAACATGTGATTTATATTGACGTTGTGTGGGCCCCATCGCTGCACAGTATGTTCCACAAAATCATATAACATCATTGTTTTTGAATGTAGACACATTCTATTTTGACAGGATTTGCAAGATGCATTGCTGTAAGCAGAACAAACATTATTTCAAATATTCTTGTACAATTACATTAGCTGGACGTCAATTATACGCAATTCTGGGACAACCCTCGTATGTGCATGCATATGATAAGCTTGTTACAGTTAAGTACATTGTAAATAAATGAGGGGCGTCGTGGGAATACCGGACTTAATGCATGTGCGTAAAGTGTCGTCCCGACTGCACAGGCTAATCCGGGACGGCACTTTCCGCCTACAGTGGATTTATGTTTAGAAGAGACCTCCTTGAAACAGAAAATACCATAAAAGCGGACAGTGCCGTCCCGGATTAGCCTTGCGGACTGCACAGGCTAATCCGGGATGACACTTTACGTACATGCATTAAGACCGGTTTTCTCATGACGTGCCACAAATGTTCTTTTCTGACCCCCCGACTATGAAACTTCTACATTTAAACTTAAGTATAAATTTGAATTATTCGCAAATAAAACTTACAGCACATATGTAGCATAAGTTTCCAATGGTCAATATTTTAAGTAGTGATTCAGAACATTGATTTGGGGCAACAGATTGGCCAATACAGTAGATCACCATTATTTCGAACACCGTTAATCCAAATTCCTCGTTATTTTGAAGTTTTTTTTCGGTCCCGATTTTTTCCTTCTTATTTTAATTAGAATGTTGATGTTTATTCGAACTCCGTTATTTTTGAATTATCACTATTTCGAACCCATTAATCCGGTCCCAACACTTGTTTTTCAGTGCATTTATCAATCTTAATTCGAAGTGTAAGTAATATAGATGGAGATAATTTTCACACCTTTACCTTAACCGTATCAGCTGTGACAGCATTTGATCTCTGCTTGATTTTCACACCTTTCCGGAGTTAATAATCGATTAAACCAAGCTGATGTGTTTGTATAATTAAAGCGTGGCAAGCTATTGCTTTAACAAGACTGAATTGCAAACACGGATGTCAAAATGTTTGAGCAATTATTAGGTTTCTGTATTTAAGTTAGACTTGCATTTGTCAGATCATCAGTTCGTATTTACTTGCGCTAATCTTCACGGTGTCTGAAGCAGTCATAAATACAGAAAACATCAATCCCATTGCCAAGCAATCTGGAGAAGGGCCCGGTAATCAACCCGGGAGGATATCCGGATTGGCAGCAGGGAAGGGCATTAAAGGACGCCATACATCGAAAACCTACCAAGAAAAGTATGGTTCCATCATGGAAGTGGAGCGTGGTGTAAAGTCAAAGAAAATGATCGCTGAGGAATTTTGTAAAATAAACTCACGTATATCAAGTTACCGTATTTATTCATTTTTATAAGTTCAATCAAAGTGAGTAGTGTAACCGCATCTCTTCTATATAACTATGCGATTTTTACTACAACTTTTTTTTCTCAAGAAAATCTAGAAATGTTTAATTTGAATAATCGTTATTTCGAAGCATTTTCTCTGGTCCCGACGACTTCGAAATAACGAGTTTTGACTGTAGTTTCAGTTGTGAATTAGTTTGAAATTAATAACTTTCATACCAGAGAAAAATGCGGAAAATGCATAAAAGCCGGATTTTTTCTTTTGCCGATGGGAGTTCATGTACAAGTCAATGTTGGTGAAGAAGAATGGAAGTTTCATGTTGATGATCTAAAATGTATGCAGTAAAGTTTCATCAAGAGTGATCAAGAACTTTAGAAAATATGACAGGAATACAAAACTTAAAAGAAAATTCTATTTTTAGCTCTAGTGGCCATTTTGTGCAGTGAGGCGGAACCATTTGAATAAGTTTGATAGAGGACCACTAAACAAATATTGGTGTAAAATTAATTGAAAATCTAGCAATAGGTCTAGAAGAAATTGGCGTTTAGACATATTTATATTTTGAGCTCTGGCGGCCATCTTGCGCAGTAAAACGGAAGCATTTTCACAGGTTGGGTAGAGAACCATCCAAGGAACAGTTCTGTAAAGTTTCATGAAGAACTTTTGAAAACATGACAGGAAAACAAAACTTTAACACAAATTCTATTTTTAGCTCTAGTGGCCATTTTGTGCAGTGAGGCGGAAATATTTAAATAAGTTTGGTAGAGGAACACTAAATGAACATTCTTGTAAAATTGTTTGAAAATCTAGCCATAGGTTTAGAAGAAAATGATGTTTAGACATAATTCTATTTTTAGTCTAGCTGCCATCTTATGCAGTGAAGCGGAACCATTTTCACAGAGGATAGATAGAGGACCATCCGAGGAACATTTCTGTAAAGTTTCATGAAGATTGACCAAGAACTTTCGAGGATGCTAAACACAGAATAAAATTGGTGTGGCATTAAAACAGATGCAGTAACCATTTTACGACTTATTATGCTATTGAAAACTTTCATAATCACAGGACCAGTCAACTAAAAGATAAAGTGAATATTTTAGGCGTTGGCCACCAATAGTTACAAGAATGAAAACTTTCATAGAAATTAGACCAGTCCAGAAATAAAGACTTGGTCAATATTTATGTTATAACCTACTTTACTATATAACTGATAATTAAGCGTTTTTAACTGTTTTTCATTAAGCTCCTACAAACAGGCAACATTTCGTGATGTTTCGCGGTTTTGTTTCGTTTATGTTGCCCTAATCTTTATCCAAAGGGGAGAAGCCTGTGCAGAACGTTGTGCAATGTAACTTTATGGCAACACTGACTGCTAATGCCTGTTACAAGCAGGACCCAGGTTATAATGATTGTTCTATTCTGTAGTTGTGACTCACAACTATCCTTATGTTAGTT
Source organism: Congeria kusceri (assembly GCA_027627225.1). Taxonomy (NCBI): domain Eukaryota; kingdom Metazoa; phylum Mollusca; class Bivalvia; order Myida; family Dreissenidae; genus Congeria; species Congeria kusceri. Next base: position 14,070,050 of record CM051034.1, read on the forward strand.
TTCATGGAAAATAAAACAATTAAATGTTGTCTTTCATTCATTATTGGAAGTAGGTAATAAAACTGTGAAATTTTGTCTTTCAGTATCGGGGGCAACAGTTCAAAAGTTGCCACCCTCTACTTCAGGCAAACAATTTTACTGTTCCCAAATGACTATAATGTGGCTAAGTACGAGTTTGAGAAATTTCATATTTCAAAAGACTCACCTTAATTTTCAGTTGTTTCTTGAGTTCCTTAATGGATTCTTCCTTGTTCTCCATCTTCAACTTGAGGGCCTCTATATCTGATATCTGGGCCTTGATCGTGTTAGACCGCAGCACAACCGGAGGAATCGGCTACACAATGGAAACAGTGTAATTCTGTAACTCTTAAAATGACATTCATATATTATGGCAATATGGAAAAAATTTCCCTCAGGCAAAAGAGTTACGTATTGTGCCCAAATATGTCCCATCACGGGCATTTTACATTTTTTAAGCTTAAGCAAATGTGATGCCTGTATTCCATAGTTTCGTGATCTGTGTCGGTGATCAGAATCTGTGAAGCTTCATGGGTCCTTTCATGGACAAAAGGAAGAGACCTTTACTGACATAAAGCAAACAATGGATCACGGAACTATGAAATGCGAGCCAAAGACCTTTTAACAAGGAATTATTTTATTCTCTTTGTGTAATCATATCCTCTTTTGAGTCATTCACTTAGTCACAATCATGACTTTACATACTCTGAATGGCATAAATGAACTGCCCATGAAACATACGTATGTTAATACTAAAGGTCTATTCCTTTAAAGAAGTGTTACCATTTTTGACAACTATTAGAATGAGTGTCTTTAAATCGTCCAGAAAAAAAAAGATTTAAAACTCAGTGTATGTATTTTATATCAGAACGTACATGTAGTATATCAGAACATAACTCTTTTGCAAGAGACCAGTTTGTTGTTGTTTTTGCTATTGATACTAAAACTGTTCCATATATCTAGAACACGAACAATGTCTGATAACTTTCCAATTTACACAGGAATAACATGAAGTTGTCAAATATGTGTACATATATGTCATCTAGTTACCCGTTTATCCACAGTGCCATCAAAGTCGTATTCTCCGTTCTCCATGGCATTAGCAGTCTTGTTCATTGTGCCGACAACCATACCAAATGACAATCTGGAACAAATCACAGATGTTCAATAAGACAAATAACATGGAATCCACCAATGAAAAATCTTAATATGTTTTTGTCTGTTTCGTATGTTGATCAAATGTTTAAAATAAAAATAAAAATATACATATACAGAATATTGTAACAACACATTTTATTTTATTTTATATTATTGATAGATATTTGGAAAAAGTGCAGCTGCTACCAGAATATTTAGTTAAACAATGTTCTACTTAATAAATAATTGTCGATTGAGAGTTGTTTATTAGCTAATAGAATACAACAATTTGGAGTTCTGATGCGTAGGAATAAAACGACGAGGGTGTTAGCCCAAGTGATTAAAAATACCGCATCAGAAAAACAAGTCATGTTTATTAGCCGATAAACAACGATAATGCGAAAACAATTTCAACTCCAACATGACCTGACAACTTTTTCTGCAATTACAATGTGAACTATTTTGACAGTTTTGGAACTATTTTTTTGGATGTTTTTTGGTAGTTTAACAATGGTTAATTTTGTTCTTTGTCTATAGAAAACTCTGCACGTGTCATGTTAGAATGTGGTATGTACATCAGACAGTTATCGGGCCTCGTAACTTTGGTCTTACAATCACAAGACCACCATTTAGTGGATGCTTTACAATCATAAAACCTACATTATGGGTTCTGCATGCTCTACAAATATAAGATTCTACAGCGATCGATACCTGAGACATTCGTACGGCCCTGTATCGTCCTTGCCGTACACCTTGTCCGAGGCCTGGTACGCAATCTCCTCCAACTTCTTGGGCATCAGCCCTTCTGTATCTAAAATACACTTACATCAATTATTTAACCTTGTATAACATACGGTCTGTAGGGACACAGAGCCAAAATGTTCTAAACTTTAGTATTCAAATAATTGGCCTTTAGAAGGTAATAAAATTAATATCAAAAGAGGTTTGTTTTAAATAAATAACAGCCATTTATCAGGTAAACCCAAAGTTTTAACTATTTAAGTTTGTTTTATTTGAATTAATAACTTTATATAATTGAAATGGCTGTTGCTTTAATTGGATCAATGTTTTCACCAAGTCATCCCACAGGCTATTGCTCAAAAGTCTGTATACTTATTGAACTAAACACTGTCTTCAATAAAATTTCCACAAGATTTCTGCTCAAGTCCCTGTACACATGTATAGGGATTAAACAATATCAAGTGTATTGGGGTCTCTATATTGATGAATCAATTGAAACAGACCAATTAATGCTGAAATTAAATGTGCATACTACCGGATAAACCACACACATTTTCTTTATGGAACATAGCCATCGCACATGATTTCAATGGATACTAAAAATGTAAGACACATGTGGACAATAGAAAATAAATTAACAGGAAAAGATCATAACAATAAATGCGATGAAGCCATCATTGTTTCATGATGAGAATAACGCATTAAAATATTTATAAAATTTGCAAGAATGAAAACCAAACCAAGATCAACTAGACATGTGTCCGTAGGACAAATATGCCCCAACATTCCGCTGGTTGTCAGAAAACTCTGCTTATGTCGGAAAAAATGCACCAAAATACCCAGGTGCACAAGTTCACATGATGATTAATATGTTTATAAAGTTTCATCACTAGCAGTAATACTTTTTGAGTTACACACAACAAAGGTCCAAAAATGTCATTTTTTGGCTAAAAAAGGCCCATAACTCTGATTATGTCGGAATAATCTGCACCAAAATACCCGGGTGCACAAGCCCTGATGCAGATGAATACGCCTATAAAGTTTCATCACTCTAGCAGTTATACTTTTTGAGTTACGCGCGACACAAAAATCCGACGGACGGACGGACAAGGGCTTATCTATATCCCCCCCCCCCCCTCTAAAGTGGGGGCATAAAAATGATAAACTCTCAAACAGAATCAATACATTTGATGAACAGAAAAGATAACAAGATCGGCAATGGAAATTTCATTACAATTTCATTTTTCCAAAGAGGTAATAGGCACCACTTTGTGTATTGGATCATATTGTACATGCATTACAGTATTATTGTTCTTCAATTGAGTAGAACCACTAATATTAAATATTTTAAAAAAATGTATTTACTTTGCCAATAAAGGTTCTATAAATTGAGTAGAATCGCTAATAAAAGACATATCATGGAAACATGAGTGAAGAAAGGCAGCTTTTTAATTTTTTTAAAGTAAAACGAAGTATGCAAATAAACATCTTTACAGAAAATTACAGTACATTCTATTTTTATTTTACAGTCACAGATGATGAGGTTAATACATATGGAATAGGGGGCATATTGCATACATTTGTCAAAGAGAAACTTAAACATGCTCAAGTTATAAAGGACAAAGTGGTAAAGGACACACAATCATTCCAGAAGATCTATTGTACAGGTAAATGCATTCAATGAAATTATTCAAGGAATTCATTCAAAAAACTTTTCTAAACAAAACTCATTCCATAAACTGCACGTTACCCTTGAAATGGTCTAACTCCATAGTCCCATCTAGAAAATTAATGAAACAACTTGTGATCAAAGATAACAACATAACAATCAAGACCATGCATAGAAAAACTTTCATATTACACAAATGATTCATTAAATTATATTTGGTTAGTAACAAATAATATTACATACAAATTAAGCAGAAGACAGCCTATGTTTGCTTTGGTTATTTAAAATAAATTTCTAGTAATAAAAATAGGGCAAATTATAAACAAATTTAGTACAGGTACTTTACAATCAAGTAGTATAAACCAATTTAGTACAGGTACTTTACAATCAAAGTAATATAAACCAATTCAGCAAAGATACTTTACAATCAAGTGCCAAGTGCTCCTCTCCCAACATGTTGCCTAGCAACCCCATCAATAAGCCAACAGCATCACAAAGCTTTTGCTCTTGATATATTTGACATATGTAAATAATTGTATACATTGTACAATATACAAAAGCTAAGGCCCCACATCAGCAGCATAGAACATGAATATTCTGATATTGTATACTTTGTCTATAAAGTGACCAAGCAAACTGATGAAAAATATTGAGCAATGGTAATATTTTATTTATTTATGTACAAAGTAGTCCAGCAACCCAATTATAACATTTTCAATTACAAACAACAAACACACTGGTATCAGCCATGAAGACTGATTTTAAATTTGAATAAAAGAAACATTTCACCTTTTTAAAAATAATAATAATTCAAATCATTGGAAAAATACACATTTTACAACTAACTACCCACAGTAAAGTTTTTGCGGAAACTAGTGCAGATATCACAAATGTGTGTCAAATCCAGAATGGTGATGTACAAAGCACAGATCCCACCCTACGAATTGGTTAACCAGTAGAAAATATTGCAACAGACAAGTTTGCGGCTTACGTATTGCTAAGATTTCTTGTCTAGACTGTGTTAGATTATAGTGTATGCTCGGTCAATCGTTTATGCAAAAGCACAGAGGGTAAACAAGCTGATAGTTGTCATTGTTGTCGATTGTTGTGTAATTAAGTTAATGTTTATACTCAACATTCATTATATCTACAACGCTGTTCTCAATCGTGCAAACTGCTACCTGTATGGCTGTGCCTCCTTCTAACTTCTAGTTTAATGTTGCCTTAAAGAAGTTGCAAGTTTAAAATATACAATATCTTCATAAGTTGATTTAGAAATTAGATCACCAAAACCATGTTTGCTTATGTTATTTCAAGACTAAAGAAGTAATATTATGTGTTGTCCTTTTGTAATAAAAAATGAACATATTAGGCCAAATATTCACAACATTTAAAAGAATGTGTTTCTGTTTTTTTCAATTTGCATTGCACCATGTTAGTCCATGTTGTTAAATACCTACTATAAACTAAAAACCATCCAACTAGGGAGATTACAAAATGTACACTTCAAAACCATTTAAACAGCACTGGCAAAAAAGGTTCTAAAATTATCGTAACAATTCACAATCCATAGGTCCAAACAAGCCTCATATCAATGCAGTTAAAAGCTTGGCCCACAAACTACAACATCTCAGCAATTCATTGGCTGATAAAATACCTTATTGACCAATGAAGCTGCTTTAAACAGACAAAACATTCTATTGGTCAAGTTAAATTATTTTCACAACCAATGAGCTAAGCTGCAAGAAGTGATGTAGTCCATAGGCGTTATCTATCTATTTTTATTAGCAAGTTCAACAAACCAACCTGGGCGTCCTATAATATAAAACATTTTTAATAATTCACTAATCTATTTGAAATCTGACAAAGTGCAATTTGTTGAAATATAATAATTATTTTCACAGAACATCTGGAAAAGGAGACAGTTATGTAATCTTTTAAAAGAGCAAAGTATAAAGGTTTCTTCATTCCATTCTATGATCATTTTAACAATTGAGATGTAACCAAGGTTTCTTGAAAACGTGACCTTCAGTTTCACAGTATTAAACAGTCCACAATTGTACAGAATTAAAAATGTATTTACTTTTTATTTTACTGTTTTTAGTAGATAATCAATACTATTCAGTTGAGTCACCTTTTATGCTGAAGTTTTAAAATCACAAAAATAAAGTGTCAAAAATAAAAACATAGATAACACTCTGGAAATACAATACTGTTTTACAAAATATATGACACACAAATGTAGAAGTTCACGCCACATACCTGTCAGAAGGGCGGCCTGTTGGATGGCCCCTGTGGCCAGGAACTGAAGGGTCTTGGCGACCTTGAGAATGTGACCCCCGGTGGTCGTGATAAGGTCTTGCACCTGAAATCAGAATAACGCTGATCGTGAGCATGTCTGCAACGTAGTTTTGTTTTTAACATTTCTAAAAATATTACCAGGTATTGAATCTATTGGTCGCAAATACTGTTTTAACCTCCCTGGTCACAAATAATAAGTGTGTTAAACTGTTACAACATAACAACACAACATAACAAAACAGCATGGAGCTTTTCTTTCAGAAACAGTCAATTTCAAGTACCGTAATTTCTCGCGTATAAGACACACTTTTTTCCAGCCAAAATTTGTTGCATTTTTCCGGTGCGTCTTATACGCGGATATAAGCAAAAACTCCTAGTTTTTCTATCATAAATATCAACTGTGGTGTTTCGGGCACCATTTTGAATAGACACGTACTGGGTGTGTTTTATATTCTTAATTCTTATTTTTCCGAAATATATATACAATAAAAAATAATGCATAAAAATTAAGAACCAGGGTTAAATGAACCGTAGTGTAAACACCACCTGACAAACTACTTCACACCTTTTATACTGCTCTGCAAACAAAAAGGATGGTTTCATTGATGATACTTGTAAAACTTGTAGTCTTATGGTGTAATTAAAGGTGTAGACACTTCAGACTTCTCAACACCTCTTAATACAGCGAAAACACATCTAGTGTAATGTATCCGCATTGCGATTTTCACAACAAAAATATTTTCAGTGTCAATAAACAATGGACGCGAAATTTACGATTTTGATGTTTAGAAGCTTTCAAATAGCAGACTTTTTTTTCCACAATTAGGATCTCAATTTTAAGGTGCGTCTTGTATGCGAGGGCGTCCTATATGCGAGAATGTACGGTATTAGTAACTCAAGGCACTATTTCCACATGGGCTTGTCCCAGACTTTCATGCCTACAATTCATCTATATATATTGTACTCAAACCATGGGCTTGTCCCAGACTTTCATGCCTACAATTCATCTTCATATACTGTACTCAAACCGTGGGCTTGTCCCAGACTTTCATGCCTACAATTCATCTTCATATATTGTACTCAAACCGTGGGCTTGTCCCAGACTTTCATGCCTACAATTCATCTTCATATATTGTACTCAAACCGTGGGCTTGTCCCAGACTTTCATGCCTACAATTCATCTTCATATATTGTACTCAAACCGTGGGCTGGTCCCAGACTTTCATGCCTACAATTCATCTATATATATTGTACTCAAACCGTAAATTTTGGTCTGGAGTGCTTAATAACTAGGTTACAGCCACTACACATTATGTGAAAGTTTTAATTGATAATTGCATTACCATATTTATTCTGTTTTCGGATATTCTATGTTTTTGGACACACTCAAAATCGGCCAAAACAATGTTTTTTTTGCATCTATGTTTTGGAAAACTTCAAGGAATTAAATTGCAATCTATGTTTTTGGACAGATACCTATTTGCAATTAACTGCAATTATGACAGTTTCACAGGTAGCGACAATGGTTTTCACTGGCTTCTCATTCCCTATTGTGTATCCATCTAATCTTGTGAAGTATTTGCTGGACCACGATTAGCAAATTGTATAATGTCTTCAATAAACAGTAATGTGTCATAAATTAACGACCCCAGCAAAAACGACAACCATCATCGGAAAGAAAAACGAACGCGTCAATTATTTGTGAGTTTTATGACAAAATACCAGATGCTATCTTTTCTGACAAATTTCGAACTTTCAAACACATTTTTGTGTGACTCTAAATATGCAGACACGGAACAAAATAATTATTTCTAAGTGTCCAAAAACATAGAATAAATATGGTGCTAAATACACTTGAGAAGTGCAACAATATAATATAACAAATATACCTCCTTGCTTAAGTTAAGAGGTGTAGCAGTGTTGGCAAAGTCACCTTGCGGCAGACGTCGCTTCACCTGGAATGTGGAAGCGAAACATGTAAACTTTTGAATATGACTGAACAAAATGTTAATATGTCTGCAATATTCTCTAACTAAAATATAAACACAATGGCAACTCTTTCTGTATTCATATACAAATATATTATCTGTTTGTATTATTTATGGTAGTCATTAACTCAGGCACGGAAAATTATTACACTTATAAGACTTCAATGTGTGCAGTACAGAAAGGTCACATTCAGATGACCTTAGCCCGACTTGCAGGAGCTCAACAGTAGTATGTTAGTAGACACTGAATTGTACGAAAGACCGGTGTTGACTTCCTCGTTCATATTTCTTAATCATGAATTATGAACGGTGAAGTGCAAAATTCATTTATTCACACTTCACAATTTCATGATATTTTGAAAATTGTGAAGTGTGAACGGTGAAGTACAAAACTTCATTAATTCATACTTCATGATTTCATTATTCGTTTGAAACTCATGAAGTGTGAACTGTGAGGCTAAAAAATTCATTTATTCATACTTCACAATTTCACAATTTTTTTTGATAATTGTAAAGTGTGCTGTGAAGTACAACAAGAGCTGTCGGACGACAGCGTGCTAGACTTTTCTTGTGCTTGTCAGAATTACTGGCATTTTTTTTCTAAAACTAACTGTATGGATAGTAGGGGCAATTAAACAAAGTTAATTTCGTTCTCGAGTTACTGAGTGGAAAGCATTTCTCTAATTTTCAAAACAGTGGCCTTGACCTTGACCCCACCCACCCCATTAAAAGCTCATGCGTTGTCTAGCTGTACGGTATCTATAAATTAAGTTATTATTATTTCATTATTATTAATATTTCAATTGTTCTTGAGTAATTGAGCAGAAACTGTTTTTTATAGTTTTAGTAACAGTTACCTTAACCTTGACAACACCCACCCCACCCGCGATAATGTAAAATTTTTAAGTCTAAAAAGGCCCATAATTTTGACAAATTTCAAACTACAGTTATCAAAATTAGCCAATGGGTTTATTTGAATATAGGGAATAAGTGTTTTAAGTTTGTATAAAATCCCGCACGCCATTCCTGAGAAACTAGCTTTCCGAAAACTTTAACCTATGTAAAGAGCTTATATGTAAAATTTCTAAGTGTAAAAAGGTCAATAATTATGACAAATTTCAAACTAGTGTTACCAAACTTGGCCTATAGAATCTTTTTAATATGGGGAATAAATGTTACACATTTGAATGAAATCCTTCAAGTAATTCCTGAAAAACTAGCTTACCGTAAAACTTTAACCTAGACTGGATGCCAACGCCGACGCTGATGCAGATGCCGACGCCGGGGTGAGTAGAATAGCTTGCCTTTTCTTTGAAAAGTCGAGCTAAAAATTCATTTATTCACACTTCATGATTTCATGATTTTGTTTTTTAATTGTGAAGTGTGAACTGTGAACAATAAAAAATAATTTATTCACATTTCTCAATTTGACGATTTTTTTGACAATCACGAAGTGTGAACTAAGAATAAATGATTGTTTGTGTATTTCATAGTTTACTACTGATAATTATGGAATGAGAATAATGAAATCACCAACAGTCTTTAATAGGATCAACACATTTTTCATTGTTAATTGTTGTTAACACACACATATATGTGACACTAAAAAGCACCAGTTAATGAACTCTTTAGGCATCTTAAGACACAGGCTATTGTACTGATAGAAAGAATTTCTGGCAGTTCTAAGTATGCAAGACAGGAATTCTCATGTGCAAATTTCAATGCGGCTGTATTCGGCACTACAGCAACAATTTTCAGCCATTTACACCAGCAAAATGTTCATCGAGTTTCCTCTTATAAAGACACCAATGCTACACCAGAAAAAGTGAAGTTGCAAGTGGCATCATCACTCATCAACTGTGCAAATGCAAAGTTCTGTGCATTAAAAATACAAGACATATCAGTCTCCTGATGTGCCCAATCATCAAATGTGCATGTTTGGGCTGATTTTATAATAGAGCATCCAAAAAACAGAAAATAGTCTAGACCACTAACAGTCCAGTAGCTCATACAACTGATGCCATTATAAGCTTTTTGGCCTGCAATTTTACTTTCAAAGGCATGTCCATAAATTATGTAATTTCCAATTATAATTTGCCATCAATCCAAAAATAATCTGAATCAAAGTGTCTGTATATCCTGCCAACTGCTAGTAAAATAGGCTGGTATTTGTGGTGAGCAACTCAGCCCCGATGTTTCATTATGTATACCATAGTGTCCTGCCACTATTCCATACTGGTATTATCATTTAGAAACCTAATGCACCTATCAATATTTCCCCCCTGGGGGGGCAGTGGCGGACATACCGAATAATTCTGGGTCCAGGGAAATCTGGATCCCGGTATACCTCCCCCCCCCTCCCAGGACATTTGATACAGTCCAAAAATGCTTGGCTCTAGGGCCCCTCCGTCAGCATGCCACCGCATGCCACTCCCCCTCTGGGGGAAAATATTGATAGGTGCATTACTAAGGCACTATGAACTGTTAAAAGTACTGCAACTACACTGTGTCGGGTGTTTGCTAACTAGCCTACCAAAGGTGTTTAGTAAGCCAATCAAAATCACTGAACATCAATAAAAAAAGGCAAATACTACCAGCTAATACCTATCAAAAGTATGAATCAATTTTATGGTCTAGCTACGTTAGTATGACTCCATGAAACCTTTGATGTATGAAAAAAATATGAGAATTTAGCTAATCTTGTATGAATCATGCATACCAGGTACTTGTACAATACTTATTACAGTAACAGTGATACTCCAAACGTATAAACGCATTGTATGCTACAATTGTTCTCATTTTCAAACCTAATTGCTAACATGTACTACTTGACTTACATAAAAATTGCGAACAAAAGACAAATAATAATATTGTCAACTATGTTACCGTTTTCATAAAAGATCCTTCTCTTTAGCAGGTTTCATGACTGTCAATATGTAGCAGAGGTTAAGTGTGGGATACCATGAATTGATGACTGGGATTACACTGAGTTATCGATGAAGAACAAATATTCTCATCGTCATTTACACAAATAACAATTTCCGGGTTTTGCCACTATCATTTTAAACTAGCATCAAGCTATTGTTAGGAAACTTTATGCATTTTTCACTTCGTCAAGTGCTTGACAAGTTTCATTACATGCTACTTTGTGTATAACTCAGACATATGACCAAACACTGATGAACTCTATTAGCATAAAAAAAACTTGAATATTCCGTATGTTTTGTTTGTGCACATTTTTCACATGTTTATTGATAAAATAACTGACTTCAGCAAAATATTCATGGATTCATTTGGAAACTAATTGTTATTGGTAATATATCCATGCAGAATGCACCTATCAATATTTTCCCCCAGGGGGGGAGCGGCGGGCATACAGGGGACTTTAGACTGAAAGCAATTCCCGACAGGTGGGAATTTGACACGCCGATTCATTCTGGGTCCCGGGATATAGACTTTGTTTCGATTTTTCATCCCGATAATATTGGCCCCCGGGCCATTTGATACACCAATTAAGCATCCCCCATTGAGGGGATTTAGACGAAATGCTTGGCTCTAGGGTGGGGAATTAGATCCCCCAAAATACAATTAGTCAAATTCCCCAGGGATTGCCTGCTGCTTTTACGCCCATGTGATAGCCAAGTATGAACCATTTAATCCATTAACAAATTCATTAGTGAAAATCAATTACCGAGCAAAACAAATGTTAAGTGCTTCCATATGCAAAAAAGAATAATTATCAAGCAGATTGTGGGTAACTAAGGGGCAACTGTATTTAGTTAAGTAACAAAGAGTATAATTTAACAATGAATTGATATCTTAGTTGACATCTGCAACGAAAGTGTACAAATATTAGTCTTTGCAAGTGTACAAATAACGAGCATATTAACTAAAGTGGTCTTTTAAAGAAGCTCCATTCATGGCATCCCATCGTTGTTAAAAACACTGCATCACTGGTTAAGAATTGCAAGCACACAAGATACATACCACTGACAATATTGAAAATATCTGAAATGCATGCAGTATTTCGTGAAATTATTCACTAACAATAATTCTAACATGATGCTCGCTAATTTTTCTACAGACAAAAAGAATAAAATTATCATCGACTACCCATAAACAATGCAAAAAGTAGTCCAGATTCTGGGGGGAGCATAGTAAAAAGTAGTTCTATTTACAATTGCAAAAATATATGTCAAATCATGTTAAAATCGAAATAATTTTCGCATTATCGTTGTTTATTGGCCAATTAACAACTCTTTGTCGTTCTGATGCGTGGCTATTAAACAACCCGGGGTAACGCCCTGGTGGTTTAATTCCTACGCATCAGAACTCCAAATCGTTGTTTATGTTAGAATCAAAATAATTTTCGCATTATCGCTTTTCATCGGCAAATAAACAACTCTTTGTCGTTCTGATGCATGGCTATTAAACAACCCGGGCTAACGCCCTGGTGGTTTAATTCCTATGCGTCAGAACTCCAAATCGTTGTTTATTGGCCGACATAAAAAGATTTGAAAGAATATATGGATTACTTGTATTCAAGGCCCTCTTTTCTTCAGTATTTTAGTAGTATACAAGTTATTATTGCCTATAAATACAATGTATACTAATTCACAGAAAAATAATAAAACATTACAATTAACAGATGGAAACAAAATAATATATAACTGAAAGAGTCACTTCTAGAATAGAGCAAAATAAGAACAAAATTGTATTTGATCCGACAATTTTAAAACAAAAACCAAGATTAAAGAAAGCCTTCAAGACAGCATATTACAACATAAATGTATTAACTAGAAATAACCATGCTATGTACAGTACAACTCAAACAGAACTTCATAGAAATACAGTCTCTGTAACTCAACACTTGTGTACAAGTGCTATTTATAACCAATAACCCAATTGCCTCCACTTGGGGAAAAATTAAAAGTCAAAGTTACCTGTAAATTTCGTGTTTCAATCTAATTCATAAATGACAAATATTCTTATGAATACAAGGTTAAAATCATAAGTAAATTTACACTTAATTAGAAAATGGAAATATTTACATTTACAATAGAATATTTAAATTACTGTAAACAGTCATGATAATGTATGCATGAGTAAGTAGTTCAAATACAAAATACAATGAAAACTACACCACAAGAACTTAGCATGCAGAAAAACAACATGCAAAACATGATCAAAAATATCAACGTCAAAACTTTTGGGGGGTATTTAAAATAATTTCCATTTTAAATGTGCATTTTCAGAAAAAAATGGCAATTCCATACATAAATTGAGTATATCAGTAACAAGAAAAATCCTAACGTGTTATTTTAAACATCTCATACTTTGGTATAGTTAAGAATAATCTGTCCAAAAGCAATAACCAGCATTTTTTAGGAATTTTTTCCCTTTAATTCAAATGAGAATATCGCTAATTACTGACCATACTGATAAGTTACCTGAACACTCAAAATATCAGCAAGCACAAATTATCCGCATTTAATTATAATCTTTTTCTTTAAATTTGATGAGAATATCCCCAATTTCTGACTTTACTTAATAAGTTATATAAACACTCCGAATATCATACCAACTTGCCTCCAACTTGTCTTGTGTCAAATATAAGCATATTTGCATAATTATATAAATATATAACACAAATTCATCACATTTTATTGTAATCTTTATTATGCCAAACTGCTCTATCTTACTTTGCGGGCACACATCCTGGTATCATTGTTGTAGTTCTCCAGGTCGCGAAGCAAAATGGAGATTTCTGTGTACGCATGACCAGGCTTTAAAGTGAAATGGAACAATAAACATAAATGTATATGCGAAAGAACTACTTTGCACCGTGAAACTATAATTGGTCATCAAGGAAAAAGTGTGAGCTTTGATACATTGAAATTTGATTAGCGCTTTGTCATACATGTCCTAAAAATTCGAACAATACTGCCAAAATTATTCAGTTGTTAAAACAAAGCAAATTTGACACCATTACAATAAAACACAGATATATATTTATAAAACTTTATTCCAATACACCATAGCAGTGATGTTTATATAATCATAAATATGAACATAGTAAATCTAGAACCATAAGAGGAGTCATTTTCCTGTATCCACTCAATATTTCCATTAAAACTAATGTATATAAGAAATAAAATATTGTAAAACATAATACACGGCAAGGATGCCTATCAATCTCACCTGAATGAGGACCTTCAGTCGGCCGATATCGGTAGAGATACAATCACACGCACTGAGAACCAGTCTCGTCTGGTCGTTCATGAAGGTCGTACAGTTGACCTCTTCACCCGACAGGTGCACCGAGTACAGTTGCTATGGAAACATGGAGGAAGTAAGCTATCATCAAGAAATAAGCGAACATTAGCAACTAAGAAATTTTTCATAATTTAAATTGTAAACTAATACCAAATATGTGTATGCTGACAATGATATTGTTCAGTTGGTTTGATACAACACTAATTAACATGACTAAGTAACTACACAAAATCATTTTTGAAAGAAAAAACACACAAAAAGCACATCAACATTTTTTTTTCCTCATATTTGTTAATTCAAGCAATGATGAACTATGAAATTATGTTTCTTAAGAGTTTATATTAAGTACAAGCATCCCAGTATGGCAACACATCATCCAATGTCAACTTATAAATGAAAGTCAGCAAATCTCAGATAATACTGTTAGTCATTTTCACCAATGATGACATTAATGGCCAGGTTGGTGTTGCGACGAGGCACAAAGAAACCTTCCTGATCCTGACAGTTAAAAGCCATTGACTGTGGTGCAATGGAGAATTGTAGCAGGTCCGTGGTGTACTGGTAATGCACTCGCTTCACAGCCCATGGGTCGCAGGTTCGAGTCCCCGCTACACCTTAGCTAATAACTCATCTTTCGCATAAGAATGTTAGACCTAGGTGCAGTGCACTAGGTTGTACACTGGGCATTAAGAGACCCTGGATTACATCTGATATGGGGCGGATCCTGTATCTTGCACTATCCCCCATAACCCAATTAACAAGTCTTTTGGGGGCAATGACCATATGGGAGCGAACCTCAGTGTACTAAGTGAAAACAAATGCTATTGGCTTTAATTGATATCAAACCAATTACGTGTACTACTGATTACTGGAACTGACTACAGACCTGTATACTTACCCCAATGCATGAGAAAGGTCTCTAATTACAAATCCTGCAGAGACACTTAGCAGTATATATAAAGCCATATTTTAGCTCTACGTGTACATGGTGGCCATAATATCTTTAAGCACAGCCGTTCCCATTACCCCTGAATGCCAATCACCCATTTCTTCCAATACCAACACTAACAATTACGAAAACTTCCAACTTAGAACAGGGCATTAAAGAGTTAACGATTAAACCTTTGATGTAATAAATGATACACTCAAAAACATTATTAACGAGCAAACACAGCTTGGCACATACACATACCACCAGCACAAAAGTATTCTGAAAACATGTGCAACTATTTCACCACAAAACGTAAGAACAAACATTTTCATTACACATTTGTGTTGAAACCCTTAGGCTGATCGATTGATCAGGTTACAAACCAAAATACTGGTAAAAAACCATTACAAGTGTTATTTAAAGACATTTGCAACAATTTCGTCCATTTTTTTTCCAACGACAGATTTTCATAAAAATTTGCACAAATATGTCTCAATGTATCCTAAAACTAAAACAGTCTTTAAACATATGGGTCACCGGCCTTGTTCCCGAAATATTGGGGTTTAAATACGCTACCTGTCGAAGCCCTTTTTCAGCTTGTGTGACTAGCGATGTTTAATTATATAAAGCGTTCATTTTTTAACAAGAATGGAGATTTTTAAATGCATCTTTGTTTTAATCTTTCGTTTGGCAATATCCAAGTGCTGTTTAATGATAAAACGCCCTTTATCTATAGTTACCATTTAAACAATGAACAATGTCTTTTAATTGACACTTAATGAAGATTATTATGCATTGAATATGCAAACGTTAATTAATAATCAAATATTTGAATATCTTTTGTTCCAAACGACAGCTTTTGTTAAAAAATTCCATATACATGTGTCATTGTATACTGAAACTAAAACAGTGTTAAAAATAGGGGTCACCGGCCTTTGTCCGGAAATTTTAGGTTTTGAATACGGTACCTGTCGAAGCAACTTGTTCAGTTTGGATTTTGTTATCAATGTTTTAAGTATATGTTGGAGAGCTTTTTTTCAAACAAGGTTATGGTTCTTTCAACTGATATGTTTTCACATGTCTTATTTGGCGATGTACAAGTGTATTTTGATAATACAAAACGATTTACTTATATTTACTGTTAAAATAATATATTTGGCTTGACATTTAAGTAGGTCAAATGGGTATTAATAATACCTTTTGAAGCGTAATTTATTATGCATCAATATATTTTGTTCCAAACAACAGATTTTCTTAAATTTTCGCACATACATGCACCGATGTATACTTACATCAAAACTTTAATAAAAAGAATGGGTCACTGAATTTGTTTGGGAAATATTGGACTTTATATAGGGTACCTGTGTAGCCTTTTTCGTGTTTCTTGTTTACGTAAACAATGTATCAAGTGCCAAAATAGATTAATGGATCTTTCTTTTAACTAATTTGTGTGGCAATACATTGTATACGTGTGGTTTTGATAATTATAATGCTTAATGAACTTTTAACCATTGACTGGAACTTAATGACTTACACAGATATATATTTTATAAACAATAAAGAAATAATGAAGCAAAAGGAGAAATTAACCTAATTATTTTCTTTTTCTTGCGAACGTCTTTAATAACCATTGAAAGAAGAACAACCACTGGCGTCATACTCTGCAATGACATAGTATGACTACTTGAAAGATACATTTTTATTAAAAGTAAGTTTTGTTTTCACTTTACCTGGAAGAAGTTAATGGACTTCTCTAACAACTCAACAGATGAAGTTTCATCCAGCTGAAATATGAAATGTAGATAGAACGCATTTGTAAATTGTAAATGCATGAAGATAAAGACTAACATTGATATTAAACATTTCATCATTTTTATCAGCATCGCCTGCACTCTTGTTTTGATGATAAATCAAATGTCTTTCTTACATTCATAAACAGTGTCTGCTATACAAACAAGCTTGAACGTTTATTAGATGGACAAACATTTACCTATTATACACACATAGCTGTTGTCAGTCATAAAAAGTACTGAACAACGTGCCGTTGTTTTTCTCATAATAAACTTGGAGCATTCAAAACTGTTGACCAGAAATGTGAGTGAACTGTTGCACGAGGCCGACAGTCAAACATGTTTCCGATCTCTATCCAGAAACATAATTTATGAAAAACAGAAAAAAACAAGGATGAACCATTTATATGCAGAGTCAGGTAATACAACGGCACTGTTATAAATTAGCACGTGATTTCAGAAACACTCAAGTGGAGGAAGCCCCCAACCATAAAACTTCTTATTTCCCAGCAGATCCGGCATTTTTACCATATTTTAAGCATGTTTACCATACCAATGGGGGAAATCATCTGAAAGGAAGAAATATCACACCCCTAATTAATGGCTCATATGATTTGCCTACCTGGTCCTTCCTCAGCAGGTCTATATAATGGTCCAGGGACTTCTCATGGGCGGCCATTTCTGGGAGAAGAGTGCCTACCTTCAGGAATAGGTCTACACTGCATGTCTTCAGGGCACTGCAAGTCCAAATCAGGTCATTTAACACTACTACTTGTTAAAGCCACACAAAAAGTGAGTGGCAAAATTTAAACTAAAAAAATCTGATAATTTTTGGCAGTAAATTTTTATTTTTCTTAATATACATGTATGATGTTTAAAATATCAAATTTGTAAATTTTTGTGCTTTTTTTTATTTCTTTAAAATTGACAAACATTTCACACTGTTCTTATCTGGCCCAATGGTAAACACAGCTGACATTGAGTGCAAATGTGCATGAAAAAAGTTATTCCTGTTTGTTACTTGTTCTAAAAATAACCATTGTGTAAAGCCTACATGTTGAATAAACCCTAGGTTTATACTGCTGGCTGTTATCCAACCGATTTCACTGTAAAAGTGAAATAAAAATTCAATCCAACATACAAAATAAGCTGACTCCTTTTTTTAAAATCAAATATTGCTCACACACCAGCCACACTGTCTCATGACACTCTATCACATTTCACCCGCCAGACATACTGTCTCATCATACTCTATCACACTACACCCAATGTCATACTGTCACATGACACTCTATCACATTACACCCACCAGTCATACTGTTTCATGACACTCTATCACATTACACCCACAGACATACTGTCTCATCATTCTCTATCACACTACACCCAATGTCATACTGTCACATGACACTATCACATTACACCCACCAGTAATACTGACTCATGACACTCTATCACACTACACCCACCTGTCATACTGTCTCATAACACTCTATCACACTACACCCACCTGTCATACTGTCTCATCACACGCTATCACATTACACCAACCAGACATACTGTCTTTTCACACTCTTATCACACTACACCCACCTGCCAAACTGTCTCATGACACTTTATCACACTACACTCACCTGCCATACTGTCTCATCACACTTTATCACACTAAACCCACCTGTTATACTGTCTTATCACACTTTATCACACTATACCCACCTGTCATACTGGCTCATGGCACTATATCACACTAAACATACCTGTTATACTGTCTCATCACACTATTTCACACTACATCCACCTGTCATACTGTCTCATCACACTCTATCACACTACACCCACCTGTCATACTGTTTCATCACACTCTATCACATTACACCCACCAGACATACTGTCTCATGACACTCTATCACACTACGTCCACCTGTCATACTGTCTCATCACACTCTATCACACTACAGCCACCTGTCATACTGTCTCATCACACTCTATCACACTACACACACTGTCATACTGTCTCATCACACTCTATCACACTTCACCCACCTGTCATATTATCCTATCACACTCTATCACACTACACCCACCTGTCACACTGTCTCATCACACTCTATCACACTACACACACCTGTCATACTGTCTCATCACACTCTATCACACTATACCCACTGTCATACTGTCTCATCACACTCTATCACACTTCACCCACCTGTCGTACTGTCTCATCACACTCTTATCAGAATACACACACCTGTCATACTGTCTCATCACACTCTATCGCACTACACCCACTGTCATAATGTCTCACCACACTCTATCACACTACATCCACCTGTCATACTGTCTCATCACACTCTATCACACTACACACACCTGTCATACTGTCTCATCACACTCTATCCCACTACACCCAATGTCATACTGTCTCATCACACTCTATCACACTACACCCACTGTCATACTGTCTCATCACACTCTGTCACACTACACCCACCTGCCATACTGTCTCATCACACTACACCCACCGGTCATACTGGCTCATCACATTCTATCACACTACATCCACCGGCCATACTGTCTCATCACACTAAACCCACCTGTCATATTGTCTCATGACACTCTGCAGTAGACTCAGTATCAGTATCATATGGTTGGCAAAGCTGCTCTGCTCAGCCTGGTGGGACTTCAGCACTGTTGCCTTGTCAAAAGCATTCAGCAGCTCATACTAAAACGAGAGATGTTTGTAAAACATGTATGCCCCCCGACTTGCAGACAAGTTGTGAATATATGCAATTGTTAAGATTTTTTTTTTATATGCAAACCCAAGCGAGGTCTCGATATATGGTATCTATGTATGAAGTTTCATTAAAATATCTCGATGCGTTCTCAAGTTATTGAGCGGAAACCGTTTTTCTATTTTTAGTAATGGTGACCTTGACCCCACCAACCCCATATGAAATCCAAAGAGAGGTCTCAATATAAGGTATCTATGTATGAAGTTTCATTAAAATATCTCGATGCATTCTCAAGTTATTGAGCTAAAACTGTTTTTCTATTTTTAGCAACGGTGACCCTGACCCCACCCACCCCATATGCAATCCCAAGCGAGGTCTCGATATAAGGTATATATGTATGAAGTTTCATTAAAATATCTTGATGCGTTCTCAAGTTATTGTGCTGAAACAAATATCTTGATGCGTTCTCAAGTTATTGTGCTGAAACCGTTTTTTCTATTTTTAGTAACGGTGACCTAGACCTTGACCCCACCCACCCCATATGCAATCCCAAGCAAGGTCTGAATATAAGTTATCTATGTATGAAGTTTTATTAAAATATCTCGATGAGTTCTCAAGTTATTGAGCGAAGACCGTTTTTCTAGTTTTAGTAATGGTGACCTTGACCTTGACCCCATCCACCCCATATGCAATCCCAAGCGAGGTCTCAATATAAGGTATCTATGTATGTAGTTTCTTTAAAATATCTCGATGCGTTCTCAAGTTATTGAGCGGAAACCGATTTTCTATTTTTAGTAATGGTGACCTTGACCTTGATCCCACCCACCCCATATGCAATCCCAAGCGAGGTCTTGATGTAAGGTATCTATGTATAAAGTTTCATGAAAATATCTCAATGCGTTCTAAAGTTATTGAGCGGAAACCGTTTTTCTATTTTTAGTAACAGTGACCTTGACCTTGACCCCACCCACCCCATATGCAATCCCAAGCAAGGTCTCAATATAACGTATCTATGTATGAAGTTTCATTAAAATATCTCGATGCATTCTTAAGTTATTGAGCGGAAACCGTTTTTCTATTTTTAGTAACGGTGACCTTGACCTGGACCCCACCCACCCCATATGCAATCCCAGGCGACGTCTTGATGTAAGGTATCTATGTATAAAGTTTCATTAAAATATCTCAATGAGTTCTCAAGTTATTGAGGGGAAACCATTTTTCTATTTTTAGCAACGGTGACCTTGACCTTTGACCTGTTGACCTCAACATTTATAGGGTTCTTCCTTTCCTCCCAAGTAACCAGCGTACCAACTTCCATGCTCGTAGGTCAAAGTGTTCTCAAGATATCGTGCGGAAACGAAATCGTCTACCGTTTTTCTATTTTTAGTAACGGTGACCTTGACCCCACCCACCCCATATGCAATTCCAAGCAAGGTCTCAATGTGAGGTATCTATGTATGAAGTTTCATTAAAATATCTCAATGCGTTCTCAAGTTATTGAGGGGAAGCCATTTTTCTATTTTTAGCAACGGTGACCTTGACCTTTGACCTGTTGACCTCAAAATTTATAGGGTTCTTCCTTTCCTCCACAGTAACCAGCGTACCAACTTTCATGATCGTAGGTCAAAGCGTTCTCAAGATATCGCGCGGAAACGAAATGGTCTACGGACCGACCGACCAACCGACCTACCGACCGACTGACGGACGGACAGGTGCAAAGCAAGATACCCCCACTTCCACGAAGGGGGGCATAATAATGAACTGACCATCTTAACTTGTAACTATAAAATAATACTGTAAAACCTGAAGCAAACTTACACCATGAATTGAAGCACCGCAATCACAGACAAGGTCTCCAAATAAAAATATGCTCAATGAAAATATGAAAATGTAAACAAGAGATACTCATATCCATGAAATGCATTCATTCTCGAAGTGGTATCTGTGCCAAGAACGCTTCCACACACAACTTGAGGACAGGGTGGAATTCGGTCTTTATCAGCTTACCTTGTCTCGTACTTGAGTAGCCAGCAAGTCTGACTTGGCAATAATTCTTGGTATCATTAGCAGCACCAGGATTGCATCATGATCTCCTACAAACAAAAATTGCACCAAAATATTGTATTTAAAGGACAATAAACTTATAATATATTAGAATATGGAAAAATCACCCATGTATAATCTGCTTACCATACTTACTAAATCCATCAACCAATGTCACTTTGAATGCTGACACAATCTGGTACATATTTTGACACAAATTATCAATCTACAATCAAGATCTATAACCTTAGAAATAATTTTACCTTGCCCGAAACTTTGGGCAACAAACAATCGCCTTGGGCGTGTGCAGCATATCTCATATATGAATGACAGAAATTCTTAAGACGAAATAGAAATATTATATTTTCACCTCCACTAAAGACAACTCAGTCCACCATATGCCAAATTAACCAAGGGCTACAAATGTGGACATTTGGCTAAAGAAAATTATGTTTGCCTACAACTCTTTCCATGTTAATCCCCATCACACACCAAATGACAATAATTTCAACTAAGTGATGAAAATTTGGCTAAACAAATATTTATCCAGAGGGAAGCCATAACAAGCTCACCTCCGCGTTTCAAGAACGACTCAGCCATGAACGCTTGTAGCAGCTGAACATGCATGTTAGCCTGCTGCACGTCCAGTTTCCGCAGCTCCATATCAATAGTCTTGGCAAACGCCTTCGTCTCCGCAAACTTCGTCTTGAAGTCGATGATCTCCATGGACGGCGTCTCGACCTTGGTCTCTGTTGACCCGCTGTCTCTGCTCTTCAGCTCTCGAATTGTCTCCTATAGTGTAGAGACACATTTCAGCATTGTGATTTTTTAATTAACTTCCTCTGTCAAAAAGACACATTTCAATATTGTAACTTCTACTTAATTTCACCTATCAAAGAAACATATTTCAAAATTGTGACTTTAACTTACTTTCCATTATCAAAATGACACATTTCAACACTGTGACTTCTACTTAATTTCACCTATCAAAGAAACATATTTCAAAATTGTGACTTTAACTTACTTTCCTTTATCAAAAAGACACATTTCAACACTGTGACTTCTACTTAATTTCACCTATCAAAGAAACATATTTCAAAATTGTGACTTTAACTTACTTTCCATTATCAAAATGACACATTTCAACACTGTGACTTCTACTTAATTTCACCTATCAAAGAAACATATTTCAAAATTGTGACTTTAACTTACTTTCCTTTATCAAAAAGACACATTTCAACACTGTGACTTCTACTTAATTTCACCTATCAAAGAAACAAATTTCAAAATTGTGACTTTAACTTACTTTCCTATATCAAAAAGACACATTTCAACACTGTGACTTCTACTTAATTTCACCTATCAAAGAAACATATTTCAAAATTGTGACTTTAACTTACTTTCCTTTATCAAAAAGACACATTTCAACACTGTGACTTCTACTTAATTTCACGTATCAAAGAAACACATTTCAAAATTGTGACTTTAACTTACTTTCCTTTATCAAAAAGACCCATTTCAACACTGTGACTTCTACTTAATTTCACCTATCAAAGAAACACATTTCAAAATTGTGCCTGTACCTCAGCTAGAAATAAAAATAAGACACAGAAATAATGTCTTGCACCTCTGTGGTGACATACTATGACAATAGTCTCTGAAGATCAGTTGACAGTTTTTATGACAACTCACAGCAACAACCAGTAAACAAACATGCAAAATAAATCTAAATAAATTTGAAAATTACTTTTAAAACCTGGGCATTTGGTGTATGTAAAATTAAACACTATTTCAAGCCCAAAATCGAACTGGAACAATACATTTATTTTCTTGTTAATTTTTCATATATTTTCTCAGATACACTGTTCAACAAGAATATTATTATTTTGACCATGTAAAATTTAATTTCTAAAAACATCTAAAAGAAATCACTACAAAACACATTTATCCAGTTGCTTATAAGCTGAATACAATGTACCTGAAGGGACGACACCAGCTCCCTGAACTTATTGATGGTCTTTTCATAGTCTAAAATGGTCTCCTGTGTGGCCTCAAGTTTCCGGACAGCCTGTGCAATATAACTTCTACATGTACATTCAGTGACTGAATAGAGAAAGTAAATAAATAGGCATGTAACGACTTGGCTTGATATTGTTTGTATTTGGATGAAGCAAAATGCAATTCTAAGTTAGTGTAATGAAATATAAAACTTAAATTTGTTTTATTTTTTAAGAATATTTAGTATTTTTCTCCAAAAAAAAGGTAAAAAAATGATTCATATACAAACAATTTTTAGAAATTTTATTTACCATGGACCATTTTATGTACAGATAATGCTAATATGGCGATTGAAAAAAGATGAAAAGCAGTCATTTCCATGATAAGTAAAATACTCTTTTTCACATATACAGTATGGGGCAGATAAAACGAAACAAAATTTAACTAGGGCCAGCTGGAAATACACTGTACTCTTTCTCTGGAACTAATTGGGTGCCTTCAAAATCCTCCCTGTATTTCTACTGCTTTTTTTGTAACATATTTTGTGGGCTCATGGAATTTGACAATTATAGTCTGGTACAGTAACCTTATATTTTGGGAAACATGTACTTTTTACGACATCTTTCAACTTTAATTATGTGCACAAACATGTTGATATAGTTGCCATGTACAACCAAAATATTCAGTAAATGTCACACTAATTTGTGTTGACAGACTTGTACTCTATAATCTTAAACAAATATGTAGTGTTCATTTTCTAATTATAAATGTAAGTCCATGTATTTTTTGAAAAAAGTGATTTTCAGTGGTTGTTTTTCCACCAAAAATCAGGTCATAAATGTCAGATAAATTTTATTGAAACTGCGTGTATTTTCACCACTGGCCTTTGTGAGAGATTACAAATTTGGTTAATTTTGTCTGCCCCTTACTGTACATGCAAAGAATTAACAAAAAAAACAAAAAAAAAAAACACAATCTATGAATTCTACGATTTTTTGTGTCCAATGCTTGGAAAAGAACATATTGCACCTCAATAGTTTTGGCATTAGCCAGGTCCACCTCTTCCCTCAATTCAAGTTCCGTAACTCTGGCGTTCTCCTGCAACTCCTCATTCATCTCATTCATGGCTTCCTACAAATGAAATCGTACGCCCTCTGCAGATGTATTATTTTTAATATGCAGGGTGGCAAAATCTTGATATTGCCTTATAACAGTTATCAATCTTTGCTGAACTTTCTCGTTTGCTATTAAATGTACATTTGTACACATCTGAGGTATCAGAATTTTCTTTGTAAGTTCTGTATAGCCATTTTGAAACAGTTGTCAGAATTATAAGGAGAACTTCTCGTACCAGGTCAGCTTTTTCTTCATGCAGCTCGTTCAATTTCTCCTCAAGAGTCAGGTTCTTCTCAGTGAGTTGTTCCACCATCTCCTCTGCCCCCAGAGCAGCATCCACCTGTGTAACAATAGTAGTTTGTAATACTTGTTTTAGTTTCAGTATGAAGATACGAAGTTATGTGTTTGAGGTCGTAGCGGTGTAATGGACATGCTGTCCACCTTGCTATAGGGAGGGCATGAGTTCGATCCCACTCGGGAAGCGTTCGGAAACGGACTCAATAGTGGCTCAATAAGCCTTAGGCTTTCGACACAATCGAGCTAAAATAAATAGGTTTAACTAAAAAAAACTTGTTTTTAATCTTCAGAAACTAAAACAGTGACTATTTTCATCAATGAGGGAGTACTGTAGTTTGTAATACAAATGTATTCAATCCTCAAAAACTAAAAGTCACTATTTTAATCAACTGGTAATCTATTGGTGTATACATGTATGCCACATAGCATTTGCTTTTATTAACAGCATATTTTTTTTACATATGAATCAGGTTAAAAAAGGGTTGTGGTTCCAGTAACCCAACCGACCCTTTTTTTCTCGCAAACCAAAAACATTTTATCAACCATTCAGAAAAAAATTGGTGTAACAAATCACAACCAGGTATGAATTGACAAAATTTGTGTAATATTTCAGTTTTTAATTCATTCAAGTGCTTGTTAATCATTCTGGACTTTTAATTAAGCTGCCAACTATCATTGTATATAGGGTCAGTCAATCTAGTCTAATGAATGTACCACTGATGAAATTAAATGTGTGTTGCTTATGTAGACTTGGGTGTACTTATTGATTATTAAATTTAATACGTGTTTTCAATTTAAAAATCTCTTCGGATCTGCATTCCAAATTTGGTTTTTGGCAAAAACGCTTTTTTACGGAAAAAAATAAAAGTGAAAACATTTCTGGGGAGTAAATTGTAACAGCCACACAGCTTTACCTGTTCCTGCAATTCTATGTGCTGTTCCTGCAAAACGTTCACCTCCCCAAAGAGACGTTCCTTGTCCTTCTTCAACTGCTTGATCTCGGCAGTCATGCTTTCTGCTTGCTTATGCAGCTTGGCGTTCTCATGCTTTTCTTGATTGGAAAGGTCTCGCATCCTAAAAAATAATCAAAGATGTTATCTTCAAAGCAAAAATATCCAGCAAAAACTTGACTGAGTTTTTGCAATTTTCAAAACAAACATCTATATACTGGAATACTTAAGTCCATTTATTATCTGTGTGTTTTTACCAATATGTTATAAAAAAATATATTTTGTCAAGCGGGAGTGAAAAAGCCATAACAAGCTTCAAATAGTTTATTTATTTTCTGGTATTTTAGTTGAAAAATATGCCAAAAAGTGAACACTATGTTTCAAGAAAACTTACTTGACTAGGGCCTCTTTCAGTCTTTCAATCTGCTGGTTCAACTGTTTAACAGTGAAGTCTGTCGCTACACCCTCAGTACCTTAAAACCAGAGGTTTCAAATTTGAGAAACACATAAGAAATTAAAAAAACAACAACATCATTTTTATATACCTGTACGTTCATTTGGTAAATATGAGCTTCTGATTCATTAATTTTATGTTCTAATATGCATGTAATTATAATATATCAATTTTTATTATATACCTATACATAATCTGACTCAAATACTGGTGTATTTTCGGTATAAAATACCATTGGCCAGATAGAATTCCCGTATTTCACACTGCGAAATAATCTTCCGTATTAACGGCTGGAAAAACCGTACTACTTTTACGTTTGTTGAGTATCGTATATTTCCGTACGTTCCGAGAGACATTTGGAAATGCCCCGTTCTATTTATAAACACGATTACTCCATTACATGTAGATTTCAATGACGTCATTGATGAACAGTACGTGCCACGATCAATATTCGCGAATTGACGTCACGAAAGTTTGCGACAATTCGCGAAATATAGCGGGCGGCCCCAGCGCGATATTTCGCCACGAATATCCTTCTGCTCTAAAAATTGTACAGTTTTTACGGTCTTATCGCAACATTCTACATTGTGTGTCGCCCAGTGTATGTTAAATGTAGATATATTAATTTTGTATCCTTATAACGGTTAATTAATAAATACTTATATAATAAAGCCCTATTATTTGACAGTATTAATTTAAAGAAAACAGTGATAATGCATATAAAAATCACAATGAATTATATAGGGTGTATATACGTTTAAGTTTACATTAACAATTCGGACAATGATCATTAAAATCAACTTAAAATTATAAATCACTGCTTGTTCTTTTGTTCACAACAAATAATCACCCCTTTTACGTATACGTCATATTTCACTTATTCGCTTAATTTGAATTTGATGTCACTTTTACAATAATATTAACTGATGTCCATTTAAATGATTTATTAGTTAATCGTTAATTAATTCTTTCGATTGTTAAATGAATGTGTATACGGGGTTCTTATGATGATTATAAAAAACGCATTATTGACTTATTCTTCATGGGCTTGATTGTTTCATACATTCCTTCTTTAAGAATATCCATTAAGATTATTTCTTTACATGTATTTATATGTCATCCTCACCCGTGCAGCAGCATATTCAATTTTATCGTATTTATAATCGTCATAAAGATGCAAATCATCGACGTTTTGACACGATATTTTATAATAATCATGTACTTGAGTCGTATTAAAGGTGGTTATATACACGTAAGTGTCTATAATTATTTGCAACGTATGTTTTCATTCTAACATGTATTTCTAAAATTTACTTATTGTTTACTCGTCGGTAAACAAAATAAATGTAAATACAAATGTTTATCAAACGAAAACCATCACAACGGTTATTGTAGCCTATTCTAAAATTGGTGTTTGCTAAAGAACACATAATTTGTTCTGCAGACCACCGGTCCCCAATGAGGGGTGGGGGTGAGTGCGTGTTGACCATAGCTACCTTTCAGTGTTTTCACATGTTGTGTATAGATGCCACCAATGTGTTAACTGGCGTGTCAATATAGCAAACAAA
This sequence comes from Congeria kusceri, assembly GCA_027627225.1. Taxonomy (NCBI): domain Eukaryota; kingdom Metazoa; phylum Mollusca; class Bivalvia; order Myida; family Dreissenidae; genus Congeria; species Congeria kusceri. The sequence continues at coordinate 14,098,059 of CM051034.1, forward strand.
CTGATCGTGGCATCTTAATTGTTTTTATTCACGTTTATGTATTTTGGGATTTATCTTCTTCTTTTTTTATAATAGTCATTTATAGGGTCAGTCAATCTAGTCAAATGAATGTACCACTGATGAAATAAAATGTGTGTTGCTTAATAGTCATTTAAAATTCCAGTTCACATCCCAAATAATAATGAAGCTACATATAGCCTATACATAAGATAGAAGTACATAGCAATAGTTAATTCAGTCTTTATATAATAATACTATTAGTTTTTTTTTAATGGCAACGAATAACCGGTTCTCCGATTATTGAGGCAGTTAACTGGCAATACATTGAATATTCGATTATTCGCGTTCACATCTTCTGGAACCAATGTCACATCTTAATTTGAACGATTTTGTAGCTAATATAATTCGAAGGAATACATTCAAATATCAATTCCACAAAGTTTTCTAACATGAATTATTTATTAACCGCTAAGTGAAAATATTGCCTACCCGTGCGGATTTTATTAATTAATCTCTCGTCACGATTCATGGTGGGACAAAATTATTCGCCACGAAAGTTTGCGAACAATTAGCTGAATTTCGTGATATCGCGAGCGAGCGATCTGCGCTTCGTGATCAAATTGGCTCGTCGCATTTCACGAATTTTGCCGGTTTCGCGTGGCACGTACTGTAAATGACGTATTCATGCGCGTTCTTTAGAACTGTTTTTTATCATTTTGTTTGTTTCGATGCAGTATCTGGTGGTGTTTTGATTGTAAGGAGGTATATAATAAATGGAATACTACATGACTGTGGTGTTCTGGTGGATTGTATCGCTCTCGCTGATTGTGTAAAGCGTTATACAATCAACTCGAGCGATACAAGCCACCGGAACACCACAGTCATGTAATATTCCCTATATATACCTTTGTCGCTTATTTCATTCTTCAGTATCTCCATGTCCACCTGCAGTTCCTCACACTTCTCTTTGTACTGCTCCAGCTCTTGTTGAACGGCCTCACACTGAAATTATGAAAACATACACTTACTATTGGCCTCACACTATTCCTTGAATAAACCATCTATATTACAAACTACCGTAATTACTCTATATGTTGGGACACTCAATGTTGGGACAACCTTTAAATTTTAAAAAATAATTATTTTTCGAGACTCTTTGTTTTGGGATACTTTGAAAATTTGAAATTCTGCTGTTTCTAAATTTTGGGACACTGGTTTCCAAACTAGCAATTGAGTGTCCACATTCATTAAGTTGATAAAGTGCAATGTTTTAGCAAACTGTCAAAGTTGTGAATGCACATGTGTACATTCCATATATCAGCATCTCATGGCAGCTGACCTCATCAATGCGGCCCCTTGGTGCAAAGATCCATATCCGCTCTAATTTGTTTGTTTTATAGGGATTAATATACACACCCATTATGCAATAGAACCTTACGCATAATAGTTCTGATTCTAAATATTGGAAAACATTCAGGGGGAATTATAACTCTGCTTCTAAAAATTTGGGACAGCAAAAACAATAATTATTTTTAAGTGTCTTAACAATCAGAGTGGTTACGGTAGTCTGATGTCTGTGTTAAACAAATAGGGACATTCGAAAGTTGCTAACCTAGAGCATTTAATTCTTAATGCTGCTCCACCTGATCCTGATCATACCAGCCCCGGCTAGCTCAGTTGGTAGAGTGCTGGCCTGTCAATCCGGGGATCGTGAGTTAGAATCCCAGCCCGGCCACATAACTTGTGTAGAGATTGGTCATGAAATTATTTCTACGGCCATTCTCCCCCTACCTCTGATTCAAGTAGGGCAGTTGTCAGTTACTGGCAGAAGTATGTGTACTTAGTACTGGTAAGCCGCTTAGATCGGCTAAGCTTGCCCAGGAAAAGTATGAGTAGGTTAACTGACTGCAGTGATATGACTGAAATACTGTTAAAAACGGCGAAAAATCCAAAAAAACAAACAAAACAAAACAAACCAATCCTGATCACAGACAGCTAATCCGTTAAATACCCACTACGAAGGTTGAAACATTTGTCACAGCAAACATTCCAACCCTAGCCAAAGTGAGAACTAAACTTTTCCTCAGCCATGCCCTTCTCTATGGAGAAAATGTTTATACTCTTATTGGCTGAATAACTTGTTCCAAACTAGAACTCCGCAAGTCGGATGTGTCGCTTGACTGGGCATTACATAAGTACAATGAGAGAAATTAAGCCCAAAACCGAACATTACCTTCCTTTCATGCCCATTAACACTTTCCTAAAGTTTCATAATGATTGCACAAAAACTTCTAAAGTTATTGTCTGCACAAGCTTTATTTGAACTATTTTTTAAAAAGGGGCATAACTCAAGTACGATAAGAGCAATTATGCAAAAAATCTAACTAAACCTTCCTTTCATGCCCACTCCCATAAAGTTTCATAATGATTGCACAAAAAAGGCATTGTCTGTACAAACTGAAGTGGAAGCCGCCGCAGTCAATGCCGCCCCCGCAGCCGCCAAAAGTAACCCCTACATGTCGCTCTTTCAGGCAACACAAAAAGTACATTATTTGACAGAGCATTTATCGCTATGGTGGCATTAAAAAAAAAATTGACATGTGACCTAAACTGTCCCTTGGCAATCTCCAATATTTTATTATTCCTCATTGGTCGAAATTATTTTTAGAGCAACCATCACTCTGGTGAAATTTCACCTCTGTAAGAATTCACCATTTCCTCAACCATCTCATTATCAAGGGTAGCAATCTTCAACAATGCCAAATTTAACATCTCCTCCTTGTACTCACCTTTTCCTCAGTCATCTTATCAACGGTAGCAATCTCCACCGTCTCTTCCAGATCCGACATCTCCTCGAACTCACCTTCTCCTCTAACATCTCCTTATCCAGTGTGGCAATCTCCACTATCTCTGCCAGATTTGACATCTCCTCATACTCACCTTTCCTCTACCATCTCTTTATCCAGTATGGCAATCTCCACAGTCTCTGCCATATCTGACATCTCATTGAACTCACCTTTCCCTCAGCAATCTCCTTTTCCAGTGTGGCAATCTCCACTTTCTCTGCCAGATCTGACATCTCAATGAACTTACCTTTCCCTCAGCCATCTCCTTATCCAGTGTGCAATCTCCACTGTTTCTGCCAGATTTGACATCTCCTTGTACTCACCTTTTCCTCAGCCATCTCCTTATCCAGTGTGCAATTTCCACTGTCTCTGCCAGATTTGAGATCTCAATGTACTCACCTTTGCCTCTGCCATCTCCTTATCCAGTGTGCAAATCTCCACCATCTCTGCCAGATTTGACATTTCCTTGAACTCACCTTATTCTCAGCCATCTCCTTATCTTGTGTGGCAATCTCCACTGTGTCTGACAGACCTGACATCTCCTCCTTGTACTCACCTTTTCTTCGGCCATCTCCTTGTCATGAGTAGCAATCTCCACTGTCTCTGCCAAGTCTGATATGTCCTACTTCAATGTACTCACCTTTTCCTCAGCCATCTCCTTATCCAATGTGGCAATCTCCACCGTCTCTGCCAAGTCTGACATTTCCTCCTTGTATTGCTCATACGCCTCCGCATTGTCCCGCGCTTCCTACATACACACAAGGATGTATGATGTGATATCAATTACCAGCATTTACACTATTATCTCAGGGCTTTTTTTCACCATTTTGGGAATATGACCTTTACCCATGACATTGGGATATTTAGCGTTCATTCACGGAAAACTGGGGAAAATTATAATTGTTTAATTAATACAATTTGAATAATAATACATAAACTACATAAAATAGAATGTTCTGAACAAAAACAAATCAGTAAAACAGTTATTACAACTTCAACAGTCTTTATTTCTACACTGAACACATCATATTCCCAAATATCTGAAAGTCAAACCGTCGATTGGGAATTTTGGGACTTGATTTGGGAAAAAAAGATAATTTTTGCCCTTTGGAATATAATCCAATCACGGCTATAAAATTGGCCAAAAAAGCCAAGTATCTTCACGTGTATGTCACAAACAAATAGAACTGATTTTTATAAAACTCTGTGAAATTGGGCTGATATTAAAACAAGTCATGTTAAAATCCACTAATAAAATACTAGCTACCCACCTTTTTAGCAGCCTGAAGCTGCCTCTGCAGATCTGCATTACTCTCCTGCATTTTGGACTTGTACTCTTGTAACTGTGGGAATAAACATGAAGAAACTAAGTTTATACACTACGTACTAGATTTTATATAAAATACAGTCCAGGAAAGTGGTTTCATCTCATTATGCATTTATTACGTAAGGACCTTGGACACATCATTGCTATGACATCACAATTATGATGGGGAAATTCGAATCTTACAATAAAAATCTTTATCCTACAGCATATCCAAGCCTCCACTTGATATATCAAGAACAGTCAATTAAGTATCATGATAAGTAATCTGAACATAAATCCAAACCTGTTGTAACTGGATCTTCGTTTTCTCCGACTCTTTCAGTTTTAATCGGTCCTCGGCCCGTTTGGCCATCAGGGTCTCCAGTTTCTCGTTGAGGTCTTTCACCTCGGCTCGCAGCCCCTCGATCTCTTGCTGCTGCTGAAGGTTCGACATCTGACTGTCGATGGATGTTGTCAGCGAACGCAGTTCAACAGTTGGCGTCTGAAATTTTGATATTTTAAAAATAGGTATATGGTTATAAGGTTAGTCAATAAAGCATTAGGGAAAGCAGGGGAAGAGGACTGCGGACTTTAAAGCTTAGTTGGCATTACAAAATATTAATTAGTAGCCAGTTTTTGATTTTACTAATACCAGAATTTAGAAATTTTTCCCCGATGGAAATATGCTTGATTTACAAATATTTTCAAAAAATTTAGAAGCCAATTAGAAATTTTAGTAGCCAATGGCTATTTTGGCTACTGGTAGCTCTTACATAGTTTTAAAGGAATGTGTTTGAAATCAAATAAGCTCAACATACAAACTAAGCAAAATGTGAAAGATACATCATTATGATAAACAGCAGTAAGGGAACACAAACTCCAAATTAATTTGTTTGCAGTCCAATAAATCTAAAGACAACATACTGGTTAAGTAAAATAGGACTTTAAAACCTAAATGTCTAAATGACGAAAGCAAAATATGCAACTGAAATTAAAACTTACATCATACATATTGAAGTCAATGGCAAACAAATACATTAAAATGAAGCTAGTGATAGCATACTGATTAAGCAATATAGGTCTCTAAAATGTAAACAATGAGGAAAGCAAAATATGCATATGAAATTTAAATTAACATATACTGTAGAATTTTTTTAATTTATGAGGATGAATTTTTGCGTTTTTGTCCCAAAATGATCCTTTTTTTTAATTCGCGTTTTTGAATTCCCGTCATTGTCATGAAAAATAATGGGTTATACTGCTTACGTTATTGTAACAAGCCCTTACTAGTAGTACCGTGTCAGTTGCCAGTAATTGGTTTTATGCGAGTGTTTTTGTTACAACTAAGCATGAAAAACGACAACGCACACAGTAACAATGGGCTGTTTTCACACATTTCCCAACCTATGCCGTTGATATAAATTGCTTATAATAATATAATTGGATTTATTACCATACGGTACATAACGAGGTAAAAGTAGAATATTTTCGGATTTTGAACATTCGAACATACACATTTTTTTTTTCGCGCTGGTTTTGAATTCTCGAGGAAATAAAATCACGAATATCAGCGAAAATAAAACCCACGGGAATAAAACCAGTTCTACAGTATATGTCAACGGCAAACAAAACAACATGTACATGGTTTCAGCAACAACTGGTGCCCAATTACAACAGGGATTGGTCACTGGAAATAGTTCCAAGTTTGTGAAGGACAATACCATAATGATGTGAAATAATTTTCCGTATTCAACGGCTTAAGAAAACCTGACAACTTTTACGTTCGTTGAGTATCGTATATTTCCGTAGCGTTCAGAGCGACATTGGGAAACGCCCTGTTCTATTTATAGACACGATTACACTGTAACATGTAGATTTCAATGACGTCATTGATGTAAATGACATGTATTCATGCGCGTTCTTTAGTACTGTTTGTTATCATTTTGTTTGTTTCGATGCAGTATCTGGTGGTGTTTTGATCGTAAGGAGGTATATCATAAATGGAATACTATATGACTGTGGTGTTCCGGTGGATTTTATCGCTCTCGTTGATTGCGTAAAGTTACACAATCAACTCAAGCGATACAAGCCACCGGAACACCAGTCATGTAATATTCCCTATATATATCTATATATATATATATATATTTTTTTTTTTTTTTTTTTTTTTTAATTCTGTTTCTATTAATGGCATTGCCCTTATGGAAGCAATAAAAGGATTAGCTGGTATAAGCTTGGGAAGTACTCGTGCAAACAGAAGGTAAATGATATAACTGACAAAAACATAGAAGCAAAAAAAAAAAATTATTTGCAGAAAAAAAATCTAATTTCCAACCTTTTATGTACATGTATTAACATGAAAGCTAATTCAGGTCTGAAAACCAGGCACTCAGCACAGAGTCTAGAGATGCTTAAAACATTTGTGGCCACTGAAATTCGGAATATTTTCTTGAATTTTATCTGACCAGAATGTTATTTTCGCTCACATTTTTTGCAGATTGTACCGGTATAATTTGTAAACAGTGGCTACAGTTTATATAAATATGGAAGCCATTCTCCAACTCTAGACGTTTTCACTATGGTAAACATATTATACTACATATGTACGGAATAATTGTGCCCTTACGACATTGTGGCACAAATGTTTGATATTTTTTATCTCAAGTCATCTATGCTCAAGTAAGATATATCTTGAAAATAATTTTTCATGATAACTATGGCAACAGTGCTTGGGTACAAGTAAAGGTAGAGTGATCTCCTATACAAAGGGTTCACATTGCCATTGGCAACTGACATAGGTTCAGGTGTTGAAGGAATAATTAGGTCACAGAAGATGTTAGTTACTCTAAATTGCACAAATTCATTGGCCAAGCCAGCAAACTCGTTGTATTCTTCATTGTCACCATCCCCGTCTTCATCGTTGTCATCTCCGGTGACCTCCTCACTTTCATCATTTTTGCTATCTATCTATACGAGTAATTATGCACATGCAAAACTCTGTTGTTTATTTGGGCTGTCAACAGTTTGTTTAAAATTAGGTTTTATATTCGAATTCTGGACAGACTCACTCTCATTTAAATATAATCCTAACGTTGTTAGGATCTGAAGACATCGTATAACAGGTCAAGTTCAAATGACCTTCCGAACAATAAAATATCAGCCCTGTTGCGCCCAATGAAATTGCCTTTTGCACAGCAATGTTTGGCCACGGTTTTTGAAAAGTGATGCATTTCAAGCTGATCCTCGGGAATAAATCATTTACAGTTAATTTTAAAGCAGATAACAATGGATATAGTTGTACCTTATGCGAGTAACCATCCAAAGTTTACATTAATTTCGTGCATAGTATTTGTGGTTTATATATAAAGTTATACCACAACATTTTAAAGGCAACAGTTTGATTGGCTCCTGAAAATGTCATCTGAACGTGACCCCTAATTCGAAGTCATCAGATCCATTTAGCGGATAATATAGTAGCATCAAACTGGAGATGATTTTAATGAGATTGGTACAGGCTAAATCCAAATGAGGCCATTAATAATCGTAAGGTGAAATGGTTGTGTTTTATGTTTGGTTCTTGTTGGTGATCTTTTAAAACTATATTTTCATTTAAAACTGGACAGACCTAATCCAATTTCCAGTGTGGACCATTCGCTACTGTTTATCACAATCAAATGAATTACTAAATTACATAAAAGTGTTAAATATGTGTACCATTTCAAGACTCAATCAATGGACACTGTTTTACAGTACTCGCGGACATTATACAATTACACACATGTAGTGTGTTTAACTGCAGGTTCAGCAACCCATCCAATATGGACAATACTGGATGCAGGTTTCAAATAGTAAAATACTGGAACATCACTTGGTACTTATGACTACAGCCAATTGGATGACATAGAAATACTGAATAGGATTCTAATACCTGCGATGGTGGGGTGGGTGTCTGATCCCCAGTGGCCTTGTTAACACCAGGTTTTCTCAATCGCGATTCTGGTGTTTTCTCGACAAGCGATTCCTTGCTGGCTGGGCGGGTCAAAAGGGCAGGGCTGCCTTCCTTGGACCTAGGGGCTGGGGTTGTACCTGCTGTGGCTAGATCCTTAGGGATGCTTGTGGCCCTTTTCGGAGTTGCAGAAATTTCTGATTCAGCACCTGTGTGACAAGGGATTTCACAGTATGAAAAGGAGCAACACCCAACGAACACACAACTAGGTAGAAAAATAATATTTATAATATATGTACAGTTATATTATAATAAGATTATCTTGAGGTATTTGTGTATTTAGGTACTAGTGAACTTTGAAAAATAACAATGGAACAAAACAATAAAAATTTCCATCAATAGTAAAAGGTAAAAGCTATCATAAATATCTTGTTCTAAGCAAATAAGCTGTCACAAACAAAACAATGTTATCACGTTGTTGTTTTCTATAAATAACAAAGTAACTTTTAAACATTTATGCTCTTGTACAATATATTTGTACAATGATCAATCCATCTTGCATTTTAACTTTTCTGCAAGTGTACAGAATCAAAACATAACAAGGATATCAGTAAAACTGATGGATGCTCCCCAATGCGCTTTGTCAAGCAATCTTAATCTAATGAGAAGGGCAGAGATTGTAAAATGACTAAAAATCACTAGAACTGCAAGACCAAGCCTGACATCAAAACTGTATGTGAGCATACCGCACAAATACAATATGATTATGCACATGAAGTAAAATTGTAAAAATAAAATAAAAAATAAATCAAAGTAATGGATCATTACTGTAATACCGGTATGGTTATTTTAATTCCTAGTTATTTAGTTTTCCATCAAGCATCATTGAATTTCATATCTATAGCAGTTCCTGAGAAATAGATATGACAAAATTACATCTCCAAAGTCCCGTAACTCCAAGAAAAATCATTGAAGCGGAATGTCCTGGTTATATGCATACCTCTTTCTGGCAATAAAGCTTCCCATTAAGTTTTATTGAAATCTGGCCAGTAGTTGCTGAGAAAAAGCCCGTACAAGAATTGTGCACTATAAACTAATTTCAAAAATCTTCAAAGTCCCATAACTCTAAGAAAAATCAATGAAGCACAACGTCCTGGTAATATGCACACCTCCTCTTGGTAATGAAGCTTTCCAAAAAGTGTTGTTGAATTCTGGCCAGTAATTGTTGAGAAATAGCCCGGACAAGAAAGACAAGACATTTCAACAATATACATATTTCAGTCCCATGACTCTGAGAAAAATCAATGAAGCCGAACGTCCTGGTAATATGCACATCTCCTCTTGGTAATGAAGCTTCCAATAAAGTTTTGTTGAATTCCAGCTATTAGTTGCTGAGAAATAGCCCGGACAAGAAAGTGGGACGGAACGACGGACTGAAGGACGGATGGACGGACAAGGCGGCGACTATATGCTCCCCCGAAATTTTTCGGGGAGCATAATAACAACTTATTTTAATTTTATTACTAGCTCGAAAACATTATGCTGACACTCATGAACTCTATTAGCATAAATTACGCACCTGAATTATTTCCTACATTTATACTCGTTGTGTTAGTGCACGAGTTTCACGAGTTTAATGATACAATAACAGTGTTTTAGTGGGATAAATTTCCATTGATTTAACTCGATGCTTAGATGGAAACTAATATATTCAACGTAATGGTATTTTAATATATTCATGCATAAATGTCACTCTCAGGTCAATGTTTTCTAGCTATACCATCATGTAGGCCACACACAAACCTTTGCCAGCATAGCTTGGAGGCCTTAATCCCGACTTCTTGATCGACCTCTGACCCTGAGAAGGGGTCGGTAATCCTGACGACGGGGTAGGAGCCGGAACTCCTAAAGAAATGGGTGTTGGCTTGGGCGTCTCTGGGGGAGAAGGCTCCTCTGTCGGCGCCGCTTGTGGGGTTTGTGGTGGACCTCCATCGTCAATGGCCTGAATCTGGGACTGACGCACAAATATCCCGTGGTTGTCGGGACAACTGAAGTAGGTCTTTCCTTGTACTGTTCCATCATTCTTGCCCTTGGCTTCATCCAGGACTACACCTATCCACTTTCCTGAAAAGTTCATTATTAAGCATCATTTACAGATGCAGTTATAAATGAGTATAATTCTTTAAAAAAATGGATGCAATCATTTTGTTGTGCAATTAGTCGAAATGAGAACAAACCCTTATTCCCAGCACTTGTAAATTTCGAACCAAGCTTGCTCAGATTCAAGTTTTATAAGGCGTGAACAAAAAATATGTTTGTTTCAGGTAACCCGACCTACCCTAAAAAAATGCTCCGACCCTAGAACATTTTATTGGGTTTGTCGATTGATTTTTGTTTTATTTACCTTTTTCAATAATTAAATGTGTTTTGGATAAATAAGTGTTTTATTTTGATAGTATCCACTTATAAACAATGTTTAAGGATATTGCTGATATGATTTGAATATTTATTCAGTTTTAGAATCTTCAAGTTGACCATTTACCAAAAAAACAAAAAAAATCCCGACCTACCTACCCTAATTTTTGTGGGCATGTTACCTGAAACAAACATATAAGGCGTGTCATGGGAAAACCGGCCTTAATGCATGTGCGTAAAGTGTCGTCCGTGACGGCAGTTTCCGCCTACAGTGGATTAATGTTTAGAAGAGACTTTTTTGAAACTGAAAATACCATAAAAGCGGAAAGTGCCATCCCGGATTAGCCTGTGCGGACTGCACAGGCTAATCCGGGACGACACTTTACCCACATGCATTAAGACCGGTTTTCCCACGATGCGCCTCATTTTTTTTTTACGCTTAAAGGCAGGTTTGTAACATTCTTTTGCTCACAAGTAAAAATTCAAGAATTTGGGCTTGCTTGGCCAAACTGCTGATTTCAATCGCTGTTGTTGGAAGTATATATGAGGCGCGTTGTGGGAAAACTGGCCTTAATTCATGTGCGTTAAGTGTCGTCCCGGATCAGGGCAGCACTTTCCGCCTACAGTGGGGTTATGTTCTGAAGAAACTTCCTGTAAACAGAAAATAACATAAAAGCGGAAAGTGCCGTCCCGGATTAGCCTGTGCGGACTGCACAGGCTAAACGGGGATGACACTTTACACACGTGCATTAAGCCCGGTTTACTCACGACGCGCCTGATATGCAATATAATGAAACAAGACACTTAGACTATGAAAATGTTGTACCTTACTGAGTGTTAGTTTTAATGAGTGCAGTAACTTCATACACACAAAATTGAGTTTAATATTGAAAGCAGATACAATTTATACTGTGTTTTTTTATGAATATGATGCCAAGATTCACAATACATATACATGTACCTTCTCTGAATTGATAAACAGTAATTCATATATGAAGCATAAGAATGGGAAAGTTTTTTTAATTCCAACTGGGAAAAATGATCTAATGACAAGTCATTTTACAGGACAGATGATCTGTATGGTTGTATAAATAATCAATTCTGAAAAGGGTTGGCAGTATACTCTAGGGTGGGGCAATATTCCACTGATGGATAACTACTATCTTTGTAACCATGACAAGTCATTTTACAGTCACATCTCTGAAAGAATGAAAACAATCTATATATCTTCCATTAAGTTAAACCCCTTTCCAGGACTTAGACTCTACGCAGTCAGCCCACAGTTTGTAAGATTATAATAAAAAAATCATTGTTAAAAAGGCTTTTATTAACGCTGGATTATCTACAATGTTAAGAGATAGAAGCAGATCCGGAGCGCCTGCAATGTTAAACTTACAAGATAAAAACAAATCTGGTTTACTGTAACATTATGGGGAACATTCACTGTCCAATTACAAAAATTCTCTACCTGCAGAGAACATGGTGGTGCCCATGTATGCCACTGTTCCCACCACGCCCTTGCCTATCACCTCCACCCTCGTACCCATCTTCATGGTCTTCTCTGCCATTATTGTACCTCTTCAATGAACCTACAATATGTATTTCATAATACAAAAAAGTGTCATAAATTTCAATTATTTGCAACAATGAAGTTACGCATCAATGTACTTGACATTAAAAACACCTAAACGGCTTTACATGTGCCAAAATTTACCTACTACATGCATTTAATTCCGATTTAAAATTGTGTTTAAATCTACTACATTTATGTACATTTTGCGATTATTTTAAACTTATTTACAACTTCAACCAATCAATATGAAGCTTCCATGAACATTATAGGCAATTGACCAATAGAATGACGTAGCATAGCAGAATATTGATTAAAGTTTACACAATGTTAGTCATAAATGTTCCTTAACAAATCCAATAGTGTCCAATAGTGTTTAAAGCCGCAGTCCACAGAATATAATTCAATATATCTTAAATTGGCATTAGTTCTAATGAATGTTATTGACGTTTATTCAACTGAAAACTGTTTCTTATTTCTGGAAGGCATTTAAAAATGTCTATGTTCGAAAAGGCTTGGTACGAACGAAATATACACTAATGTACATGCCGATTTACTCCAGAGGCATCACTAGCTATCGCATTCAGATATTTATACAATAAAAAGTTACCAAAGCGTTATTATTTTATCATTTTCAATGCGTTTTTTGGTATTTTGATCGGTAAAATGTCCATTAGGAACCATTTCTGCATTTTTTTTTTTTTTTTTAAATATTTCAGGACTGCTGCTTTAATTAACCCTTCTACAGCGAAGCAAAATATAGATTAAATTTTACACAATGGTAGTCAGCGATATTGGTTTACAAATGCAATAGTGTGTATACGTTTATATTGCTCAGGCATCCAAGATGAAAGTGTCCGCATACTTATAGGTTAGTACCCGAGGGCCAATAATTGCAAAGGTGCGCCGATACGGCCTAAAGGCGCACCATAGCCATGTTTTAACCTTTGTATTAAATACCTTTAAAGTATATAAAGCAATATTTTAATTAGTTACATCAATTTATTTAACCAACAAACTGTAATTATTACAGCAACTACGCTAAAATACATTCAGCACTTCTGCAGGCATTTCAAACAGTTCTCTCTCTGCCACCTTACTTTGAAGCCAGTTTTTTTACCCGATTACCTTCCCATTTCGTTTTTTCTTTTGGTATTTTCATTATTAATGGAATCAACAAAATCGTGGATATCAATTTTTTGCTAATTGTCTTGAATATGGCCGTCTAATTCCAACAAATAAGCTGCTAAAACGTTTACAGGACGCTGCGGGGCAGCTATTTTGACGTTACATCAAGCGCAGTTAACGACGGCGCGTGAAATCGATCATGTGCCATGTCCAAGCCGGTATCAGGCACAACAGGAAGTAGAAAAGTCATATCGGCAAACCTTGTGTGTGTGCCCGGATTTTTCAAATCCATATCAGAAAGAAATCAATGTAATTTTGTTACTATTTATAGTTAGGTATGTAATAAAAATATTTATCAAACATTATTGTGGAATAGTTTCTCTTTCCTGGTATATATGTAAAATTTATGGTAATAACCATGTAATTTTAAGAGGTGAAAGTTGCAATCGAAATTTTGTCGGAACAATATAGAATAAGAAGGAAAACTTTCCACTACAGAAATGGTCCTTCCCTGGTTATGCGCTGCAGGCAAATATTCTCATAATAAAAAGTAGCTCAACATTCGCCCAGTGCTACAGATTTCTCGCTAGGGTTTCAAAACATGGAGTCCAGGACTCCTTCCTTTAAAAAGTTAGCGTCCCAGTATCTAATCGTCAAAACAGACCCCTACCCCACCCACTTATAAACACAACATAACAACAATACTTAGTGTCAAAAATCATATTTAAACAAACTGCTTATTAACTACACGCAATTCAACAATTAAATAGGACTTTATTCATTAAAAAGGAACAACTCAACATTTTTTATAAATTGGAACAAAAAGAAAAGGACGCTGACATTTATTTACTTTCACTTTCGACAAGTACTATAAACTGTCGCTTTCATTCAAACGTTGCCTCAGCCAAAGTGTTTGCAAATAATCCGTGTACAGTGATGAATTTTTAATAGCTATTTTATTAATAAACACTAGTAGTTGTAATTTTTTAGACAAATGAAGACGCACACTTGACGCAATCGGTGTACGAAAATTGTCCAGTTACACAGATTCATCTTAATTCTTATAATTTGTAATTACACGCACATAACATAACGCATACCTAACAGGAAAGTGTTACAAGTCACTTACACCTGTACTATTTCAAATTAGATTGAGGGCGTGATAAACTTTCTATCGATGACATTCATTTGCATACGCGTTCTTATCGGCTGACTGGTTAGCTGTAGTTAAGCTGACTCTGCCTGCGTCTTGATTTTATCGATAATTGACACACTGGTGCAGAAGGGCAATGTTGTTTATTGCCGAGTAGGCGTTCTTTGTCTTGGGAAAATATGCGTACGCCAGAGAAAAGAGTTGCGTCCTAGAATCTAACACCGAGATTTATGGCGTCCTTTTCATCAAAGTATGCATCCAAATACGCCAAATTATGTGTTACCGAGAACTCTGGTGCTAACAGGTTATGCTAAAAATCTCTCCACCACAGAAATGGTGTTTCAAAGTTATGGCATTAGACAAATAGCCCAGGGTAGTGTGAGTGGTTAAGAGCCAGCCGCCAAGTTAGCTTAGATGGTAGAGTGTTGCGCTGGTGTTCTGGATGTTCTGGTTTGAACCCCGCACCAAACACATTTTTCCTCCCAGGTTTACTTTAAAGGTGTCAGAAGTACAAGGCAGAAGTGCCTGGAGTCGGTCTAAAAGGTTAATGGAGGAGGAGTGTAGTGTAAGTAAGAACCAGCCACCCAGTTAGCTCAGATGATAGAGCGCCGTGCTAGTGTTCATTAGTTCGAGCCCCACACCGGGCACACTTTTCCTCCCAGGTTTACTTTACCATATAGCATTTAATCTAGTAAATTAATGTCTTTCTACATAGTGTGTTTGAAACTGTCAGCAATATTTTTTAATAACTAAAGGTCGAAAAAGACTTAAGGCCCAAGATTAGCCACATCGGCGTACCCCGGTTCACGCCGCTGATTCCAAACCGGCACATTAAGGGCTAGCTATACTTGTAAGCCCTATGCAAACATTGAGCTACTTCTTATATGGGCAATGTTTGCTGACGGACTATCACGGGGAAGGACCATTTCTGTGGTGGAAAGTTTTCCTTCTTTGTCTATATTGTTCCGACAGGATTTTGATTACTACTTTCACGTCCCAAAATTAGATAGTTATTGTGAACGGATTGCAATTAAAGTTACATACCTGGACAGATAAACCATTCATAATTAATGTTCCATAAATATTTATAAGAAAACACTTTCATTTTGCATGCCTGAGCCAATGAAACCTACACACTATTGCATTTTAAAATAATCTCGCTGTCCTCCACTGTATAAACTCTAATCGATATTCTGCTTCACTGAATGGATTGCGTCATTTTGATTGGTCTCTCGATTCTATCAACAACTAGATTCGTCATTGATTGGTTAAAGCATATTTGAAGGGTTAAACAAGGCAAGGTAAACATGGCGGTCTGTACATGAATAAATCAGAATTAAACGCATGTCCTAGGTAAATTTCGGCACATGTCAATCAGTTTAGGTGTTAAGTAAAATAAGTTGATATATAACTTAATTGTCGCAAATAATGGAAATTTATGAATATTTAAACTTTTAGGTTTCCACCACATAAATGGTCTTTTGGCGATGAGACGTTCCAGCGAATTTAGCCCTATATAAAAAGTAACACTAAATTCGCAGTACGTCTCATGAATTAGACTAATTCAGGGCATGCCAGTATCAGCCAGGCCGCTTAACATTGGCCAAATCGAGTAAAACACCAATACCGGCGTGATAAACGTCGTAAACCGGAGTACACTAATGTGGCAAATCAAGTTGGGCATAAAATCGGTCAATGAGTCAATATTAGACAAGCGCAGGCCAAGTAATGCAGAATTCAGAAACTCTCTATACGTTTGAATTAAGTTCTACTAAATCTCCGTTTCAACAAATCATACGGGATTGTTGCAATTAACATATCTGCAAAACTTACAATCTGTTAATTATTAATTTGTTACTGAATTAACTCTCTGGGCTGACATCTCATTAGCTCGCTTACAACATTCACCACATAAAATTACAAAAAAACTTAACCCTACTGTACTGTAATTTAGAACTGCATATAAAAAGCCCCAAAGGTAAAACGGGATTTGATTAAGTCGTACCCATGCCATTTGGAGCCAAATGTTTTTTTGACAATTCTGTAAATATGCAAAATCATTTTAGACTTTCTATTTTCTCTGCACAGTAGATTGTATAATTTATTGTGTATTTTTATCCAATTTTACAATGATGAATTGTTTTAAATGTACAATAAGAAAAGAAATACAATTTTAGATTTATATTAAAATGTTATGCTTTCTAATACACGTTATGCCCAGGCAAAGCAAAAGAGCTTAGATACGCCCGTGTGGGTGCTATCAAGGACATGGATTACACGTCATCACTTGTTTAGTGATGTCATTTGAGGTTTGTTTGCAAATGTTTAAATGATTTAATATTTTAATGGAAAAATAGTCAGTTTTGTGAAATTATCAGTCTGATTAAAAAAATTTAAGTCTTCATCGGGTGTGTTAATAATTAAACAGGGGTATCCGGGATCTGTTAAACTTTCAGCCTAGGAATTGTGTGATGTTCAAGTGACATAACTCTACTGTAGCCTAGAAGTATTCATGATGTGGATTTAGTCTTACTAGCAAAGCACCCCTTATACTGAAGCTTTAATAATGTTTGGTGCTTCTACATCTACATCTACAGTTTACTGCCCAACAATCGATTGCCAATTATTACTGGGAGGCGCTGTCAGGGAGACAGAGTGTTAGTAAAAACAAATAGAACAGTAAACATTGTTAATGATAAAAGGATGGAATTTACAGTTAAACTCACGTTCAGACAATTACAATTTAATGGTCGCCAGTCTATCACAAAATATGCTTAAACTGGGACTAGACTAGACAGTCAGTGGTAGATTATTCTAGTATTGTATGGTTCTTTGGAAGAATGAGTTTGAGTAATATTGTGTTCGGACTGTGGGATCAGATAATTGAGATTTCTATTTGGGATAAGATAGTGTTGGTCAACAGCTACTGACCCATTTCTTATTTTATAAAAGAAGATTAATGAGTTGTATAGTCGCCTGTGTTCGAGAGTGTTTCATTTCAGAGGGGTTAGCATTTATGTGACACATGATGAATATTTATAATTATTGCAGACATACCTGTCATCAGACCTCTGCACTCTTTCAAGTTTTTGGGTCTGTGTCTTCTACCAGGGATGCCAAACAATAGAGCAGAACTCCAGCTGCGGTCTTACATAAGTCTGGTAGGCTGCTTCTTTGACCTTGGTGTTATTGGCTATATCAGCATTTCTTCTTGTTGCTACAGGTATTTATGCATCTGTTTAGTCATTTTGTAGCGATATGATTTATTCAGTAAAAAATAAGTGTCCTCCATTTTTTAGCTTCATATAGATCTAGATCTGCTGTACTGCCGATCTTCAATAGGACATACAACTCATATTTCAGAAATAGTTCTATGCAAGGGAAATAAAAATGTTATTTTACATTGAATTTCATTTGTCCCTGCAAATTGAAGGTGAAATAAGGAAAGAAACTGAATTTTCAAATAGAGAACAATTTTGTAAATCGTAGTGTGCATTCTATTTTGTGTAATTTGGTTACAAGGGGCGGTACTTCGCTGTTCCGATAAGCAAACTGATGTCCGTGTCATTTCTCTTGGACAGGCAATAAAATGCATGTTCAACAAAAACGATATAAATGAATGCTGTGTAATAATCCAAAACATAATGTACATATAAGGATTGAAATTAATTTTGGTTGCGTTCATGCGATTATGAACGAAATGGTCAAGCTGGCAAATTATCCGTGAAGCGCTAGCGCGCATCATGGATTTGCGAGTTTGACCATTGCTTTCATAATCGCATGAACGCAACCAACATTAATTTAAATCCTTAATTAAATCTACACCTACGTTCACCGATGTTACGTCATGAATATTTTCCGTGGTCGCTTAATTCTAAGAAAAGTAATATTTACTTAAAATACCATATCATGTACACATTACATGCTAGCGAAATGATTATTTTTATAGTAACACTTGTAGACCTTGCATGATAGAATCCTATTCACCAAAGTGGAAAAATGGTCAAACTGATTATTGTAGAAGTAAAACCAGAACGAAATTTTCATGTAAATTAATTATAAAAACTTTTAATCAAACGTTAACAATAAATGCAAGAAATATTAGCATTTAACAGTATAAGACAACTTAGTTGATGTAAATATTCTTGTCGAAATATAATTTGCATAAAATAGGACACACAGATATTACTACGCCGGTGATGAGGCATTGCGTTCACACGATTATGAATGCATACCCCTTCCCTATTAAAATGCCGATGCAATGTAAATATTCAGTTATGAAGCCTTTGGGTTGTATAAAATACATGTGAAAGATGAAACAAACTGGCAACATTTTGACGAGTATTTATTCACTATTAGTCAAGATATCGACAGAAGTCAATTCTTGCTAATGATAGTAGAAGCAGCCCTGAATCCACAATGTTTAAACACTGTGACATCTTGTTAACATACTAGTATACAATACACACATGAATCTCGCTCTGTTGCACACGGTTATCACAGACATGGACAATTTACATTTAGATATGCATTCAGTTATAATTATTTTTACTGAAAAAAAATTGCCAAAGCAACAAATACATATTTAAATAGTTCTTATTTAAGTAAAAAGATAGTTTGAACGTCTACGATTTAGTTTTTATACGATACATCGTAAATGGCGTAAAACGTAAATTACTAACATCAAATATGAATGTTCATACATTTATGATATGAAGGAAATCCTATCTTGCTAACAAAAATATACATACTTCTCTCGTCAATATTGCCATTTTCCGCCACCACCTCCCCATCGGCTGCCCCCTCGACCCCATCGGTTACCTCCGCCTCCCCATCGACTGCCGCCGCCTCCCCATCGGTTACCTCCGCCTCCCCATTGATTTTTATACTGCGCCTCCGACACTTGTGGCATCACCACCAACAGCATTGCAACAAGGAACACACAAGCCAGAAGTTGACGGTTCATTTCGATATTTATTTTCGATCAGCTGAAAACGTAAAAGACATGTCTTACCGGTATATGAAATAATATACAGTAATAATCATTTATTTATGAATCTATAGCCGCATCAAGATAAAAGAAATTCCTTTTTCACAACACTTACCGGTACCCATAGTCTTTGATTAAATACAGTTGAATTTTTTTTTTATTATAACAGACACTGCCCATTATTTAAAGACGATTTCTAATGCTTTTCCCCTTCCATGATTTTTTTTTTTCATTTTTACATATTTTGCAGATCGTTCAATGCATAATACAATGAAACCATAAAAAATGGGGGTCACCGCATTAGATTTTTTGGAAAATGTATGTAAATGACCTACCCGTGAATGCATTTTAAGAAATGTTTATGCTGTTTTTGTTTTATCAAAAAAATAGTATTGACCATTGATTGGTAAAAAATAACGACATCCTATTGGTTGAAAGGGGTAATTGTAAGAAAGCAATCCGTTACATAGGGAAAAAATAATATTACATTTGCCAAAAAATGTTTGTTCATTATCACAGACATGGACAATTTACATTTAGATATGCATTCAGTTATACAAGAACGAAAAAATTATACATTTTATACATAATATAAAAATTTGGGTTTGACTATAGAAAAAAATCGGTTGCGTGAAAATTCCTGATTTTTCGATATTTATTACATAATTATATTCTTAATAAACGGCGAAAAAGAAAACAGGGGGTCACCGTGCTTGTTTTCGATAAAAAATATGTAGTTTACATGTGCGTATTGGACATTTTAGTCTAAAAACAGGATGGAATGACAGTCATAATTTATAACAATACACTTATAAAAGTAAATAGATCTATATTATATATATTTATTTTAGTAACAGCAGTTGATTATGACTATGTACAAAACGTTATTTCAGCCAAAACACTTTCACAAAATCGCAAGCATGTGCACAATTACATGTTTATGCGAGTCCAATGTTCAGTCAGCGTGTTCCTACTTTCTCTTTCAGTGTATTCTCGCAAATAAAATCGAGTCACAAGACACGCCTACTATGATCGTGGCAATTATTATGAACATATTTCATTCTAGTTGATAATTACAGTGTACACAATATTTAATAAATATTATTATCTGTCAAAACACTTCCCATTATGAAGATTAAAATCAACTCCACTGATACGCGAAAAGATGCGCAGAAAAAAAATACCGAAATCGTCTTAAATTAAGTACCCTGCTTTTATAGCACAGTTAAATATCCCAGCTATACCAATTTACCCAATACATTTTGCATGTGTAAATTATAGGATAGTATCAATCTGTGAGGCATGTGTGTCAATTCAGCCATTTAACTATTCCGTGTAGAGGTATCCATGTTAATTTGAAATGATTATTCCATTATTAATACATATGCATGAGATTATATATATATATAATATTAATATATACCTGTACTTATAATAATAAAATAATCTTGCGTAAACAATACAATAAAAATATAGGAATGTACATACACTAAAAAGTCACAATACCATAACATAATTCTGCATTGAACGATTTTGAAATGTTTTTAAAAGAAAACTATTTTTTAAATTTATAGTTTAAATACTAACATTAAATAATAATTTGCACACACTAATGCATTAAAAAAAATCAGAGTACTTAAAAAAGCCTGGAGAAGAAGGGGATCAGTCCAGAGTGGTTCGAAAACAATGTGCATCCCTTTTTATAGCCCAACTATAAGGATGTTTAGAACCTGGTTTACATGATATTTACATGCGTCGTTTACTTAATTTGTAAAATCAACTTAATTGATTTTTAATTGTAAAATGAAGTTAAAAATATTGTTATATTTTTGCTAATTGCAGAACATTGTAACACAACCATGTAGTGCAAGATTATACTTGGGGTCATATCCCGTACGGAACAAGACTTAGTTACGTAGATTACTTTTCTGGCGCTAATGTACTACTAAAATATACCATGTTTATTATAACAAGATAATTTGTAAAGTGATACATACATAAATTGTTTAAATATATAATTTGTTCAAATGTTACATAACGGGACAATATACATGTAATGTATTGATGTGTTTAGATGATGTACTTTGTACAAGTCTTAATAAAATGTCTTATCTTGTCTTGATAATTTCAGATAAAAATTTCTTTATCAACTACAATGTTTTCTATGCATAAAAGGAGAAACAAGAAACATCTGCTTTATATTTACTACTTAAAAACAGTTTATTGTAAAAAGACCTATACGCGAAGCTGTTACATACCTTTAAGAAGAACTGAATTAT
The DNA here is from genome assembly GCA_027627225.1 of Congeria kusceri. Classification (NCBI taxonomy): domain Eukaryota; kingdom Metazoa; phylum Mollusca; class Bivalvia; order Myida; family Dreissenidae; genus Congeria; species Congeria kusceri. The sequence goes on from CM051034.1 coordinate 14,119,692, forward strand.
TTTCAGAAAAAAAAATACGAAGGAGCATTGCGGATTCTGACCCAGTTACTCAGTCTTTTAATTTTTACATATCCTTTTGGTACAAGTTAAAACGGAGTTTGTTTTAAATAATTTATCAATTAATTATGAATATCGGTACCTGTAAATTTCAAAACAAAGGTTTTTAGTTGTTCATGTGTCGGTTTAAATTTAACAAAAAATAGTATACATAGTCTGGAATATGCGATGCCGATGCAATTACTAGTAATTGTTTAATAAGTTTTAGTTCTTCTGTCATTTAAATATGTATTTAAATGATTCCGTTTTTTTTCTGATTATTAAAAGGCAAATAACCTCGACGCCCAACGAAACTTTCATGTGTGTTTGCGTACGTCTTTTAAAAAATGTAATAAGTACAACGTTAAAAATTTGGTCCATATATACGTTTCTTGTATTTTGTGGGATGGTGCCCATTTACGCATTACGGTTTCTTCCTGAAATGCATGACTGGGATCTTGGTATCTACTACATGATGCTATGTCTCGGAATCTTGTGAACATGCAGGTAAGTACTCGTAGCTGATACTTGTATTTACTCCGTTTTATCGTGCCTCAGACAGTAGCAATTCTGTTGCTCTGGTTTACGTTATTTAAACAGATGAGTAATTAAATTGTAATTCAAATGAATTAATATTTTCATGTATTACTATGTATTTTTAATAACAATGCTACGTGGTTAATTTTTAATATTTACATTTATAATTACATGTATTGTGATTAATTCTGGGTTAAGTGTGAGGTTCGGCATGACTTTTAACCGGTTTAAATGCCCAATGCTGTGCTTTAACCGTTCCATAGCGGTGACCCCAATTTTATTCATGTTATGTTTTGTGTTTTACTGTGCGTATTGTACAGTGTTGTTTTGACAACTGGTCACTTGCCGTAAATAAAGAACCAGAGGATTTAAATAAGGGTTATTCTCCTGCTGATATTTCTGGGGTTTCATTTATCTTACATATGAATAAAAGTACATGTAATATGTTTTATGTTTAACTTGTTTTTAATAATTTGTGCATTTTCATATTTCTGACACCCATGAGCATTTGTGTCTAATCATCATCTAATAAAGAACCAGAGGATTTATATAAGGGTTATTCTCCTGCCCATGAGCATATGTGTCTAATCATAGTGCTAGTCTGGATAAATGTTAAATGGCGATGGTGTTCGTTACAAGGTCAAAGTACGCATGACCATTTTGAAAAAAGTGTTGTTGTTTGTTATTCCGAAGGTTAGCCAGACTTGCTACATCGAGAGGCTATGGTAGTAGTGCTATTTCGTGGTGGTTAAAATAGATACGGTGAAATATATTATCATTTCATGCTTAAAATGTCGCAATAATTCCCCATACTTAAACATTTATATCAACGACGGAATATATTTTAGGTTTAAAGTCACGGTACAGTTCGATACGATTCCATCATGGGTCAATTAAGTGTAAACAATAGATATACAATTTCGCAATTCTTGTAAGATGGTCTTAATTTAATGAATTCAGTGTATGAAGCAGATTCTCAGTATTGCGTCTGTGTGCGATGCAATATAAACACTGAATGACAAAAATAGTTAACAGGGTGTACGTAGTGTACTTTTGATGGTACTTTAACAAAAACATTGAGCTCTTATACTATGAAAAACAATGTTTTATTACAGAAATATATAATACGAACACATATCAATTCACAAGAATATCTATACATAAGAACATAATCGATTGGAAATCCACAAAATTGCTTGCAAAAACGAAAACCCGAACTAATGACAAAGACATATTAAGTAGTGGCAATCGATAAACGTTCTTATATTTACCTTACCTGTGATAACACGTTAGCAAACTATGGTTACACGGTACTCAAAATTCTGAGTCCGAAATATAAACAAGAAAAAGACCAATTCAGCTCGTGCTGAAGTATATATACATTTAGGAGGGTTCTTTCATAATTGAATAAAGAGGCTAATTGCCACATTACGCTGTAGTTTTCATAAAAAAAAATTTGAACGAAGGTCATATATAAGACATAAGTGTTGACAAAAACCTTATTTTCAGATAGTCTTCATACAGATATACTACTACTACTACTACTCTTTATATCAATGGTAAATTGTTCCATAAGAATATGCTATATAATATATATTTATCTTGAACGTAACCTGTTCTTGGTTCCGTAAACACTTATCCATATTAAGTTATGTGTGCATATCCAGTCAAATTGTGTGATTCATTTTTCAGAAAGACTAATAACTCATTCATATATGGTGGTTTGTTTTCTGGGGCAGCTTAGCCGATCTAAGCGCTTTACCAGTACTAAAACACATATATACTTATGCCAGTAACTGACAACTGCCCTACTTGAATCAGAGGTAGGGGTAGAAATCATTTCATGACAAGTTCAGTTCAGAGTGTATTGGCTAATCGGCACATTTGCCTTTGGCCATTTAAAATACGTTAAATTATGGCCAAGTACACATATAACGTAAATATAATTTTGCAAACACATACAACAAATTTACAAAGTAATAATTGTAATTTGGCGTATTTAGATAAGTATTGTAACGTGGAATTTAAAATTGCATAAGAGGGAAAAGAATCTAAATGTCTAACATTACTTTTCTTAAATTCATTGCATTATATATCAACTTTTATAAATTTCTTATTTTACTTTCACTCTTATCAGACATTATGTATTTGAATTTTGTGACATTAGGCCAATAAAATGGGATATTATAATCATTTCTAAGATCTGAATAAACAGTGCAACATAATCCCCAATGACCAATCCCGACACAAGTTATGTGACCGGGCTGGGAATTGAACTCACGAACGTCTGTTTCTACGTCCCGAAATTTTGTGGACTCATCTCCCATTTACTGCTGGGCGGATTTCGCGTAAACGTTCACAGCTAAAGAACCTTAACATGCAGGTTGATTTTGGGAAGGAATTTTGGCTGCGACCCACAATTATGGCCCTATGCCATTTTTTTCCATTATAGAAAAAAAAACTGCCCGAGATTTTGTGGACTCAACTCCTCTTTAACTGCTTGGTGGATTTCGCTAAAACTTCCACAGCTCAAGAACCTTAACGTGTTGATGATCGTCAAGGAAGGAATTTTGGCTGCGACCAGTTTTGGCAGAATTATGGCACTTTGTCATTTGTTCTACTATAGAATATATAAATCCCAAAATTTAGTGGACTCCTTTTTAACTGCTGCGCGGATTTCGCTCAAACTTTCACAGCTAAAGAACCTTAACATGCAGCTGATCGTAAAGGAAGGAATTTTGGCTCAGACCAATGTTGGCAGAATTTATGACCCTTTGTCATTTTTGTAAAACCATATATGATATACTGCCCGAAATTGTGTGGACTCAACTCCTCTTTAACTGCTAGGCGGATTTCGCTCAAACTTTCACACCTGAAGAACCTTAACGTGTAGGTGACCTTAAAGGAAAGAACTTTGCCTGCGACCAATTTTGGCAGAGTTCGGCCCTTTGTCATTTTATCCACTACTATAGAATATAAACTGCCCGAGATTTTGTGGACTCAACTCTTCTTTAACTGCTTGGCGGATTTCGCTCAAACTTTCACAGCTGAAGAACCTTAACGTGTAGGTGACCTTAAAGGAAGGAATTTTGACTGCAACCAATATTGGCAGAATTATGGCCCTTTGTCGTTTCTTACACTATAGACTATATGTGAAAATAAATGTGTGAAGGCAAAAACTAGTGTTGACGACACGCCCTTTGTCTGTGTCCAAGTATGCGTCGTGGGGCACCCGTGTCTGTGTCCAAGTATGCGTCGTGGGGCACCCGTGTCTGTGTCCAAGTATGCGACGTGGGGCACCCGTGTCTGTGTCCAAGTATGCGTCGTGGGGCACCCGTGTCTGTGTCCAAGTATGCGTCGTGGGGCACCCGTGTCTGTGTCCAAGTATGCGTCGGTGGGGCACCCGTGTCTGTGTCCAAGTATGCGTCGTGGGGCACCCGTGTCTGTGTCCAAGTATGCGTCGTGGGGCACCCGTGTCTGTGTCCAAGTATGCGTCGTGGGGCACCCGTGTCTGTGTCCAAGTATGCGTCGGTGGGGCACCCGTGTCTGTGTCCAAGTATGCGTCGGTGGGGCACCCGTGTCTGTGCCCAAGTATGCGTCGTGGGGCACCCGTGTCTGTGTCCAAGTATGCGTCGTGGGGCACCCGTGTCTGTGTCCAAGTATGCGTCGTGGGGCACCCGTGTCTGTGTCCAAGTATGCGTCGTGGGGCACCCGTGTCTGTGCCGCATCTAGTTGTACTACACATACCCCATGTGTTTGGCTGGCCCCCAAATTGTACAGAAATAATCACTTATAAGAAATACATATGCGTTGTAATGCATATGTTTAGTTTCACCACTAAGGACGTATACTGTATTATGTGTTTTAATAATGCAAATTTTGCATTCAACTACTTATAAACATTCTCATTTTGAACGTGCCAACTTAACGTTTTACCAACATAAATACCAACTACATATAATTATTGTCTTCAGATTTATTTACATTAATAGTAATATTAAATGAAATTGTTAATTTTAGGACGAATCCCGATTAGCATGCACTTTACCTCTATGAAATTTATTTATTAAACAACATCTATTGCATACTGATATGTTGATAACTTGCTACTGCAATTTGGTTTGTATATCGGACGTCCAAAATCATATAAAGTGGAATCATCGGCATGCAGGGCAGTGTTTTATTTGGGAGGATTTAAGTCTCTATATTAACATATTTAACCATTTTGCTGATTTTCCAAACCATGGTCGACGATAAATTTGCAGTTTTGTGCAACGAGACAACCATTACACCAAGTGGACTTATGCCACTACTCAGGGGTTTAGTTCTGGAGCTTTGTTAGTTTATTACTTTATATCGCACAAATGGTTTCTTTAAAAATGAAACAAACAATATTTGTTGACGAGTATTTATTCTTTATTAGTCAAGATATCGACAGAAAAGAGATGTCGCTCTTGTCAGCAGAAGCAAAGACCTGAAACTGAAACACGGTGACACTATGATATAACAATATACACACGAACCCCACTTGATTGTACTACGTAATAATGATAATGGAAAATTTCCATGCTATGTAATAATTAGATCGCAGCTATTTTTACTGCAAATTACTCTCTTCGACACTGTATTGCTTACAAATGACGTGAAAAATATTACAAGCGATATAAATATTCTTGCATTCACAATAAAGACGCAATAATATATCACCTGCTATATGTGGGCGAGTCTCATCAGTTATAGCTCCATTTTCCGCCACCACCTCCGCCACCCCATCGGTTACCTCCGCCGCCCCATCGGTTTCTTCCGCCTCCCCATCGATTTCCGCCACCCCATCGGTTACCTCCGCCTCCCCATCGGTTTCCTCCGCCTCCCCATCGATTTCCTCCGCCTCCCCATCGGTTTCTTCCGCCTCCCCATCGATTTCCTCCGCCTCCCCACCGACTTCCACCGTTTTTGTACTGCGCGTCAGACACTTGTGGCATCACGACCAACAGCATTGCCACAAAAAACGCACATGCCAGAAGCTGACGGTTCATCTTGATGCTTTTTTGCGTTCAGCTGAAAATTTTGAAAGACTTGCGAAACAATGTGTCAAATGATGTTAGAATCGAAATAGTTTTCGCATTGTCGTGGTTTATATGACAATAGACAATTATTTATCATTCTGATGCGTTGCTATTAAGCCACTCCGGCTGACTCCCTCGTGGTTTCATTCCTACGCATCAGAACTCCAAATCGTTGTCTATTGGCCGATAAACAACAGTAAATCGAAAATTATTTTAGTAAACATTGATGAAATCCAGCAACAGTAAAAAAAACTGCTATGTCACTACAGTTATCCCTGATCAAATTTATAAAATTTTACTAAAATTTATAAAATGCAAGTGAAAATCTGTTACACTGAACATAGCAAACACTGTCCATTATTTGCGACACATTGCCTATTTTCATAAAAGACACTGAACAATATTCCGTACAAAATATTATAGTGCAAACCGATCTGAGGCCATTGCATTTCTGTCGATATAACGCCATATATATTCCATTTGGTAGTATAAAGAAGTGCAAATCTTTACATTTAAACTATATCACTTTACAAAATAATATTTTTACATTCGTTAACTAATAGTTTAATGCTCATTTTGTATAGCGCGTTTGCTAGTCACAATAAATAAGTTCATGGTCATTTTTATTATGTTTGGCGTATATAATTTGAGTGATAAAGAATAGCTTAAACACTAAAAAAAGACGGATGAGATTGTAAGGAGACATGCACTGAAACGTCCCAATACCGTAACATAACCCTGCATTGAGAGAGTTTGAAATGGTTTTCGAAGCAAGCATGTATTAAGTTTGCAGTTTAAATACTGCCATAAACTTTAAATAATACCAAATTATTGCTTTAAATTAATTAGCAAGCGAGCACTTACTACTGCCAGATGAAGAAGTGGAGAAGTCCAGATATGTGTGAAAACAATTTTCTCGGCGTCCGTTTTTATAGCCAGCACAAGGATGTTTACACTATTACAACATGTGTTAGTTTATATGTTAAATCATAGTAATCAACTGATTTAATGGCATTTTGAAGTTTTTAATTGAGTGATCTTTTTGTAAAGTGCGCAACACTGTAACATTACCACGTACAACAAGATTAAACTTGGAGTCATATCCTGTACAAAATCAGATTTACGTATAGGTAAGCTGCTTCACTGACGCATAGACACGTGCTACGTTACTCAGCAATGTTGGTACTTCGAATTGTTACAAGGAAGTTTTTTGTGAATTTCAACTCGCCTTTTCCTACGCCATATCGGACTCGTCACATGATATTAAAAGTCACCAACCATATATTCTCTATATATACTGTTCTGTGTGTGTGTGTGGGGGGGGGGGGGGGGGGGTGCCCTGTTCACACATGCTATGTCTAGCTTTTGATTGGGTAGTTTGATTTTGAACCTCCCTTCCAGAGTTTGAATTAAGCAGTGGAGCAAAGCAGGCAACAAGGAACGTAGAGCTCTTGTACAGAGTGAGGTGAGACGAATAGAGGAAGAGGCCAGACAAGCCAAAGCTGCAGCCCTTGGGAAGCAAGGCAAATGGTTAACTGGGAAGGGGTTCTACAAAGGAAGCTGACATGCAACGACATCTAGAAGACAGAAGGCGACATGCTTCCTACTGAAGTCTGTCTACGACATGCTTCCAAGTCCTGTAAACCTGGGGACTATCTAAAACCCGACCGCAATGTTCGTGAACGCCAGCGAACCAGGAGCATATTCCCAGCTCATATTACATTGCCTTAACTGACACACTTGGCGCCATGATAAAGTCCTAGCCTCGGTTGCCATTGGAACACGCCAGGTGAGCTCAGAAATCCATCGAGAGCATGGGGTGTAACATTCATCCCTATTGTTAAGACAGGTCAGGTGGGTAGAGCTAACAGTCATAAGAGAGGAATCTTTACTTGTTTGGATTTTTCGCCGTTTTAACAGTATTTCAGTCATATCACGGCGGTCAGTTAACCTACTCACACTTTTCCTGGTCAAGCTTAGCCGATCTAAGCTGTTTACCAGTAGTTAGTGCACATACTTATGCCAGTAACTGACAACTGCCCTACTTGAATCAGAGGTAGGGGGAGAATGGCCGTAGACATAATTTCATGACCAATCCCCACACAAGTTACGTGGCCGGGCTGGGAAGCGCACTCGCGATCCCCAGATTGACAGTCCAGCGCTCTACCAACTGAGTTAGCCGGGCCCGGTCGGAATCCTTACTTAATGCTACAGCAAAGGATTGGAAGATGGAGGCAGCAACTGACGTTCCGACAAGAGATCGTTTTGACGAAGCTCAAGTCAAACCTAGTACTTTGGTCCCCAGCTAACCAAGTCATAATGCTAGAACCGACAGTGCCATCTGAAGAACGGGTTGTAGAGTGACGAGCGGAACTCAAAAACTACCAATCCCTATGGGACGCCTGTAAGAAACAAAGTTGTAGGGTTTGATGATTCTCAATCGAAGTAGGCTGCAGAGGCTTTCAGGCTCGGTCTCTCTGCCGAGCAATCAGCAGCCTTGGAGTACTGGACAGTCGCGAAATAAGGCAATATCAATCTTTGCACGGAAAGCAGAGTCAGTCTCATTGTGGATCTGGCGGAAGAGAGAAAAACCATGGGCAGGAGGCAAGGCAGAGAATTTGGCAGCTCTTGCTTCAAGGCAGATGAAGCAGTGATAGCACAAGCCTACCATCTCCGGGCTAGAGCTTGGCCACACTAGTCGGCGCACCACAGGAGGGCGTTGTGGGTAGCGCTGGAACCCCCAATGAATATGGCACCCGCTTAATGATGGAGATGGTAGCAGCATTTGATGTTACATCTTGCAACTACAATTACCATATATGGATATCTAGTATTCACAGGTTCACACATGGATATCCACTATCCGCGTGTTCCAATGATCTAGATGCCCACGACCAATCAAAATGTAGTTTACACTCAAAGCCCCTTCTTAACCAATAAGATTTTACTGAATATATTCTAACTTACTACTACAAACGCTAAAATCAGAAAAGATGTTTTAAATATTTATTTTCAATTGTCTGACAATGTAATATATACATGTACAAATGGGTTTGAAAGTTTATATGGTAATTACAAATCTAAATCAGTTAATGACAAACATCAAAATTATGTATCATGAGAAAGCACAATAAAATACAGACGTGGGCTGGTATTCACAAAGCTTCTAAGGAAAATCTTAACTTGAGTTGTACTTCAGTGAAATGTTCAGATAAAATTTTATAATTCAAATCCAATAATTTGTTTACCAAAAAGTAAAATATGAAACATTTTTTTTTTACATCACTTGCTATATACATGTACATGCTGCATTGCTGCAAAAAGGATGAATTTAAAGTTTTTCAACTACCTGCACATGGAAGAACACAATCCCAATTTTTGCAATGTTACCTCCTCATGGCAGTAGTCAAATAGTTAAATATTTTATTTGCAAAGTATGACATACACTTTAATTTTAATAAAAGAATTTTTCGTACATATTCCAACATAAAAATTCATATACATTGTATAATCAAATTTATTAGACTGTTGCACTGCGAATTTGCGGTTCACAGTTTCAGTAAATATCTCATGAAAAAGCATTTACTGGCAATGTGTATGCATTAAGTTAGCGTTTTAAAATCCAAAGTAAGACATGTTTAAAAATTTAAAGTTACACATAACAATGTGTGAACATGACAAAAAAGGCCAAAGCAATATCAGAACTCAGTATCGCTCACAATTTTAAATCAGTCAAATTTATATACCTTAAAATCATGCTCCTTTGGGGTAATTTGTGCTGTAGACTTTTCTTAAGGAAAACATGTATCTAAACAGTGCAATAGAATGTTATTGAGCTGAACATTTACAAATTTTAGCAACTGGCTAATGTGGCGCATGACAGCATGAGCCCTGAGTTGCAAAAATCAGGAAGAACTGGATCCATATCCATATATCCCCTTAAAAGTAAATTTCTTTAAAAAAATCTATAATCTTTAAGTCTGTGGCTGCTTCATTTGAAGTTAATCTTTTACTTAAATGGTTATATTTCAGTACAGAATATACAGATTCTTCTTATTTTGCCATACTTAAAATGCCGGTTTAAAATATTGAGCTGCACAGAGAACATTTTAGTGGTAATTTCTATTTAATCATAATTCAAGATCTTTCTGAATATGGGATGCCACAAAGGCTGATGCAAATTATCAAAGTTTTAGCTGAAATTTCCACTAAAGCATAACTAAAGACTTTCCATTGGAGGATTATGAATATGTCATCAGGAAGGCTTATTTGGGTTTTGTCTCCTGGTCACTGACATTGCGAATGTAGATCTGGTCTTCGGGCGGGCTGGTGATCTCCTCGTTCTCATACATGTATGAGGTCGCAATGGCCAGCACAGAGCTGTCGGCACTGAACGACAGGGAGGATATTGTGGTGGGATACCTGAAAACAAAAGCAGTACTAGACACTTCATAACACTACTCAAATGTTTTGTTTTCAATACAGAATTTTTACACACTTAACAACTTTAAAAATCATACATCATTTTTGTATTTTTCATGTGTAAGCACAAAATTTAAATTTAAACCAAAATGACTGGTTACAAATTGGTACGTTAAGAAATGACTGTAAAACAAGATTTCTGATATCAGATAAAAAGAAACTAGAACTACGCAAGTAGGATGTGTCGTCTGACGGCATAACTGAAGTATGATAAGAGGAATTATACCAAAAACCACACTTCACCTTCCTTTTATGCCTACTAACACTTCCCTAAAGTTTCATAATGATTGCACAAAAGTAATTTTGTCTGCACAAACTGAAGGGGACACCGCCGACGCCTCCAAAGTAACCCAAAATATCGCCTTTTCAGGTGACAAACAAAGATCATTTGAATCATATTTTCTTCACTGATTTGAAAAGACCAGTACATTTAGGTTTATAGTAGTTTTATAATTCTGTGGTATAAAGACTAATTAAAAAAGCTTTTTTGAAGATTTGAGTATGGATTAAAATCTTATTTTTGATAATAAAAAATTTACCGTACCTCAGGTCTTCAAACGCCTTCACTCTACAAAACAATTCAGTGGTAAGATCATAGAAAATTACCTGTGAAATTGACACAGTCTCTTCTTGTTGAAACCATCCCATATGTTGACAAAGCCGTCAGAACCTCCTGTGGCAAACGTGTTGTGCTGGTTATGGAAGGCTATGGCATTGACAGGGTATATCAGTTCCACGCCATTCTCCTTCACTCGGTGACATTTGAAGGCATATTTCTTCTTTTGAATTTCAGGGCTGGGGTCGAGGTATTCCACTGCAACACGTCCTGTGCAACAAAAATAAACAGATGAAAATTATATCAGTGGAATTGGTCAACTGTCAGACAGGTGGGGTTTTTTAAGAGGCTGGGGATGAAGCCCTGGACCTTGCATTAGATTTTGGGGGAAATATTGCAATTAATGTGGTAAAGGGAGTACAGAAATCCAGAACTTGAGTCACCTTTCGGGAAAATTGCCTTGTATATAATAATTTTGCTTTTAGAAGCAGCTTTTAAAAGGCTTCTTCTTTATACCTGATCATACCTGATTACCAAGATGAATGGGACATAGGAACAGATCTAGAGTGCCGGTAAATAGCAAATTACAGTATAACCTATCATGAAAGTTTTAAGATTATAAAACTTTAGTTCATGGCTTAATTATCTATAATCAAATTACTCTATCAACCAATATGATCTCCAGTATTACTCCAAAGCACTTGCAGTGCTCACAAAGTCACAAATGAGATGGGCAGTTTTTAAGCCTTTTGCATTCAGTTGTCTTCAAATTTCTGTGATACAATTACCTTCAATAGAACTGAGAACGTAGCCCTGTTTGTTTGGGAAACAACGGATACACCGTGTCTGGAATTTCAAACTGGACTCTCTCCTCTGTTGAACGTAGCCCATGTTTCGAAGGTCCCAGACCAGAACCTTCCTGCCCGCTGTACCAACAACCAGTCTGTCCCCGCATACTGACATAGTGTAGACCTGTCAGGAAAGAATCATTAGGCGTACAAACAAAATATGTTTGTTTCAGATTAAATGCCCAAAAATTAGTGTAGGTAGGTATGGAATGATTTTTTTTATTGATATTTTTATTGAGTAAATGGTCAACTTTAAGATTCTAAAACTAAATGAATGTTCAAAACATATCTGTAATATCATTAAACATTGCTTTGAAGTGGATGCTGTCACAACAAAAAACACTTATTTATCCAGAAAACATTTATTTTTTGAAAAAAGGTAAATAATAAAGCAGGAGGGCCCTGAGGGCCCTAGGACACTCAACTGAGACCTTGTAACCCAATTGAAATTTGCATCCCCGAGGCGTGGCTTATTTTTATCCCAGGCGCATAATATGAACAATCTTGAACAAACGTCTGGGCCTTGCGGTTTCAGGTAAAGATTTTTAAGCAACTTTGCAATTTAAGTCTATATTAAGCATGTGACCCCTCGGGGTGTGGCCAGATTTGACCACAGGGGCACAATTTGAACAATCTTTTGAGAGGACCACTATGCAATGTTACCTACCAAATATAGGAAAGCTGTGGGCCTTGCCGTTTCAGAGGAGAAGATTTATAAAGTCATCTTGTTATTTAAGTCTATTTAAACCATGTGACCCCCGCGGCGTGACCAGATTTGACCCCAGGGGCATAATTTGAACAATACTTGTAGAGGACCACTATACGGATGTTACATATCAAATATGAAACCTCTAGGCATTGTGGTTTCAGATAAGAAGAATTTTAAAGTCATTTTGCTATCTAAGTCTAAATTAACCATGTGACCCCTGGGGTGTGGTCAGTTTTAACCCATGGGGCATAATTTGAACATTCTTTGAAGAGGACCACTTGAGGATGTAACATACCAAATACAAAACCTCTGGACCTTGCAGTTTCAGAGGAGAAGACATTTTGCTATTGAAGTTGATATAAACCATGCGACCCCTGCGCTTGACCAGTTTTGACCCCAGGGGCATAATTTGAACAATGTTTGTAGAGGACTTCTATATGATGTTACATACCAAAAAAGACCTCTGCGCCATGCGGTTCTGAGAAGATTTTTAAAGTCATTTTGCTATTGATAGCTAAATAAATCATGTGACCCCCGGGGCGGGCCAGTTTTGACCCCAGGGGCATAAATTTAACAATATTTGTAGAGGACCAGTATAGGATGTTACAAACCATATATGAAATCTCTGGGCCTTGCAGTTTTAAGAGAAGAATTTTAAAGTTGTTTTGCTATTTATTCTATATAAACTATGGTTTATATAGAATAAATAGCAAAACAACTTTAAAAAGGGGCGTGGCCAGTTTTGAACCCAGGGACATAATTTGAACAATCTTTGTAGAGGATCACTATAGGATGTTACATACCAAATATAAGACCTCTGGGCCTTGTGGTTTCAGAGAAGATTTTTAAAGTCATTTTGCTATGTATTCTATATAAACCATGTGACCCCCAAAGCGTGGCCCGTTTTGACCTCAGGGGCATAATTTGAACAAACTTTGTAAAGGAACACTAAAGGATGTTACATACCAGATATGAAACCTCTGGGTCTTGCGGTTTGAGAGGAGAAGATTTTTTGCTATATATTCTATATAAACCATATGACCCCCGGGGCGTGGCCAGTTTTGATCCCAGGGACATAAATTGAACAGTAACTTTAGAGGACCACTATAGGATGTTACATACCAGATATGAAACCTCTGGACATTGCTGTTTCAGAGGAGAAGATTTTTAAAGTCATTTTTATATATATTCTATATAAACCACATGACCCCGGGGCGTGGCCAGTTTTGACCCCAGGGGCATAGTTTGAACAATCTTTGTAGAGGACCACTATAGGATGTTACATACCAAATATGAAACCTCTGGGCACTGCGGTTCAGAGATTTTTAAATTTTACACTTACTAAATTTATTTTTAGATCTGGTGACCTTCATATGCAGCGTAACGATTTGAACAACTTTGAAAAAGGGTCACCTAATGATCATTCCTGTGAAGTTAGGTGAAAAAAGTGGTTTAGGAGGAGATGTTGTTTGAATGAAAAGTTGACAACGCACGCACGCACGACGGACTACGGGCGATCACAAAAGCTCACCATGAGCACTTTATGCTCAGGTGAGCTAAAAATATCTGACAAGCTCAATAATATGTTCTAGGGTTGGAGCATTTTTTTAGGGTTCCGGGTAGGTTGGGTAACCTGAAACGAACATAATTTTTGTTACCCCTTAGAAACTAGCTGCTACGGGTAAGCATGATCATAAACAGTCATAGGATAATCTCTCAAGATATTGAGTAGTATTATTTATTCAAATAAACTTGGTGTACAGTTTACAAGTGCATGATGCCTAATAGGGAAAGGGATCAGAAAATGTACAAGTGCTGCTCAAAAGGAGCACGGGGGAAAGCCAGACCAGTTCTTTGATATTTACAAAATGTGTGTTAGACTTAGGTTTTTAAACTAGGTCTCTTCATTTATAATTGACCATTTGCAAAACTCATTGAATTGTCAACATTCTATAGTTGACTGGACCTGTGGGGCTCTGGGCAGCAGGGGGGGGGGGGGGGGGGAAAGGGGCAGGATGGCAGGACCCTGCTATTTCACATCTGCATCTATTCCAAGCCATTCTAAGACCCCATTGTAGGCTGTTATGTAGGTAAAATGTTTTACTTTATCTGGTTGCGGGAACGTGCCAGCGCTGCAGGGCGTTCGTGGGTCCCACAACTTCACGGACATGTCCCAGCTGCCAGTGATGACCACATTCACGTCCGGGCAGTATTCAACACACCGGATCGGGGCATCGTGAGTACCGACATTGGTTCCTACAATCAGTGCAGACGACATCGTTCTAACATGTTTGTGTTTTTTTGTTTGTTCACTTTTTTCCCAATGTATCAGATGACCAGATAAATGAACATAAATAATTTAGGCACCGAAAATCATAAGATAGGCTTAGAAAATAAAATCAGGGTTTACATTTACAGTTACTCACAAAATTTCAATGAAAATCAGACCAACAAATGTTTTCTAACTGTTAAAGGTGTGGATGTGTAGAAATTACTTATTTGAAACATACTTATTTGATCTTCTTGAAATTTTGTCTGCATTATTTGAGGTTACTCCAATGTATTTGTTTGCACTTTTAAGATAACCAATATCCAAGTTTCTGTATTACTTTCCGAATCCGACCTTTTGGTCTGAACGTACATTTAGTTTCCCCATAAATTCTTGTTTGAGTATACATTTACCCACTTAGCCACTACACAAAACTTACCTAGAGCTCTGACGTATTGTTGCAGTTTGATAATACATCAAAATTATTTGTCTATATTTCTGTAACAACAGAGTTTTACAGCCAACATAACAGTGTGTGTATTTTAAGGTTTTGAAGCTTGCCTGATTACAACAACTTGAGTAATGCACCTATCAATATTTTCCCCCAGGGCAGTAGCGGCGGGTATATACCGAACTTTAGACTGAAAGTGATTCCCAAATGGCGGGAATTTGACACGCCAAATGATTCTGGGTCCAGAGAAAATGGACTTTGGCCAGATTTTAGGCCCCGGTAATATTGGCCCCAGGACCCCTAAAGCATCTCCTACTGAGAGGATTTAGCCAAAAAATGCTTGGCTCGAGGGTGGGGAATTAGACCATAAAAAAAATATAACAAGTCAAATTCCCTTGGGTCATCCCAACATTCCCCCACATGGTTTTTATACTACTCCTAGTACTGAGGCTCACCTGTGTTAGTGTTAAAGTCATAAACTTTCAATGTGTTGTCCAATCCACCACTGTAGCAGTGAACTGAATCCTGAAACCAAACAACCATTACAATAAATTGTGAAGGGTAAAGTCAAATTCAAAGAATAATACCTCTCCTGTCATCAACAATATATGATTTGAACATTTCAAAATACATATCCCATTGAATGGCAATGTTTTTATACATCCCTATAAACTGCAGTAACACTAACAGAAATTAGTTACAAGTGTAATGCCACACTACACAAGATAGTCACATCTAATATCACCAAGATTCCATAGGCAGAAATAACACCATCTGTAATGATTATCTGTTTTTACATGTGTACAATGGCATGCTACCCTAACGCAGTCTGTGTGAAAGTCCCAAATCCATAATGGGCCAGGAAGTCTGGCCATCTTATTATTACTGGCTTAAATAGTTATAACCATTTTAGATGCAAATAGAAAACCACTAGCTCAGTAGTTTATTTACTGCAATTAACAATTAGCAAATAATACTTATTACATAGTTGTAATGTGTTAACACAAAACTATAATGACTAAGCATTATAATTTATAATTAATATTAACAAACAAACTGTAAAACCATTTGAAATTCTGATTCTTTTTAACTTATCCAGAATATTTCTCTACTCATAAGGGCCAGTATTTTGATTATTTTACTGGTCCTCATACTTCACCCGTTTAGTGGCTAATTCTGACTTGTGCGAACAACGTACTTACATGAAAACAGCAGTCAAGGACTGGGGCAGGGTGGTTGTATTTCATGCGCAAGTGGTTAGCGATGACATCATACAGTCGGACAGACGTGTCCCAGGATGAGGTCAATAAAAACTGGCTCGAGTTTGGTCCGAATTTCACTGCAGTAATGCCATCCGTAGGTGGATTTTTCAGTTGAAATTCACTTGGAGTTTCGGCTGCCATGATGCTGTATGAAATAACAAAATAGAAACATCAAATAATTTACTGCTTTATTTTTTTTATTGATATATTTAGAGCTTTACACACAACCAAAAAACAAGAGGGCTACATTTTTTTTCTGGATAAAAATATTGTATTAGCATGAACCACTAATGTTAGGAAATGTGGGCAGTTGAGGACATGTATACTGTGTTCCGTTCGATTTGTGGTACTAACGATTTTCTAAATAACCAAAATGGAAAGATAACACAACGTTTAATAAACGATTTTAAGGTGTAAAAATGTCTTAAACACACTTAGCAAGCAACAAATAAACAATTATTTCATTTGGAATCCCTGCAAAACACCAAACCACACAACACGGTTTATAAGTTAAATTTGACAACTTGCATGACGAAGTCGCAGGTATCGGTAACAAGAGAAGCAATCCTTGCCAATTTTGAAAAATAAACAGTGTACAGTATAACCTTAATTACCAGAAAGGCAATAACTTATGCACAAACCCACGGGAAAATATTTCTACTAATTTGGCAAAGACGACAGAGTAAAAAAATATCTTATTAAATTCTGCAATGAAATCCGATGAAACTCTTAGAAGAAATGCATTATACAAGCATGTTTAAATAAAAAAGAACGTACTTAGCAATTTTCTGTGCATTTTCAGATAGGTTTCATGATAAAAAGCCGAGACTAGAAAGAGGTAGGTTTTGTTTACAATAAATGTCCACTAGATGACGTTTATTGTTTACCGCGACACCGTCCGTACCACGATTCTATCCGAATAGAGTATAATTGTAACACACATGAACATAACACACATGGACAATATAAGTTATTTGGAGTTTATTCAGACTGGAATATTAAAATTAATTTGATTATAACAATGATTTTTCAGACTAAAATATAAATAATTGAAAATGTCATAATACATAATAAAGCTCTCCGCTGTCTAGAACATTGAAATATCCGAATGTTTAATCCGAAACCAACGCATGTTCAACAAAAATAAAATAATGCTTATAAACTGGCTGATTAACAGCAAATAAAATAGCTAACTACGCTTTTTCAAACTTACGAAACCACCTAGTTATGTTAGATTTATGTCAAATGAGTCCCTGTAGCACTAAAAACGAATGTCAAGAGGCGGTCTTTTTTGGCGTTGTTGTTGTTGTTGTTGTTGTTCATCGAGTTTGCGGAATTCGGGTCCAAACGGCCAAAAAGATCTCGGACCAGCTACCAAAACGGCCATGATCGCTAAAGGCCCAATTTTACAATATATTATGGAAAGATCTAGGGCAAAATAGCAGGACTGCGCATGCTGCTCATTTTTGGCCCCCCGCTGCCCACCTGGGCTTGTCAACAGAACTGTTGAATATCTTTTACCCTAGACATTATTATCAGTACGAGTAAAGACACACCATGAGGCGTAAAAACGGTGTTGGTTTCCGCTAACCCGACCCCCCCCCCCTCGCTATTTTTTTCCCTATATTTTTTTTGGCCTATCAATCATTAACTTTTCCTGATATTCGGGACAAAACAGTTTTCGCTTATTTAAAAAGTTTCTGGCCAGAAATATATGACCTATTTGATAGTTCTTTGTTGGGAGGCGTTTAAACATTTTACATACAGTCCAATATACTTAATATGTGTGGTAAATGTGCGGCGAAAAAAATAAAGAAAAAAAGTTTTTTGTTACCTAGATTTTTTTGAGATGTTAGCGGAAAACAACCGTTTTTTGGGGCCTGATTTAGGTGGAAAGACCCGACACCAGTGGCCAGGTCCCAGGTGTGGACGTGTGTTTGTAAAGTACCTAAAATGTTGCCTGGTCCAGTGTTCACAACGGATTAACTTTCGGATCAAGATGAATCTGAGCTGATCGTGATTTTCTATTTCAAGATGAATTGAGCAGAATGTCAAAAATATTTTTTTCCAAATTAAATAGTATCCAGATAAATAAAACGAAGATTCTTATCAGACTAGAAATTTATTATGAAAAGAGTTAGTAGGCCTACTGCTAATGATACACAATATGAGAAGAGTTAGGCCTACTGCTAATGATACACAATATGAGAAGAGTTAGGCCTACTGCTAATGATACACAATATGAGAAGAGTTAGGCCTACTGCTAATGATACACAATATGAGAAGAGTTAGGCCTACTGCTAATGATACACAATATGAGAAGAGTTAGGCCTACTGCTAATGATACACAATATGAGAAGAGTTAGGCCTACTGCTAATGATACACAATATGAGAAGAGTTAGGCCTACTGTCGACACTCTAGACCTGATTCCATTGGAAGGCACATATTAACCCCTGATTTCCACCCACTCTGCTCTCTAGCCAGGCCGCTGAAATGAGATGCCAATTACAGTACTGTGTACAAAGTATGTAACGCATATAGATTGAATGTTGCATGTATTTTTGTTTAAACGCTACAATTTCCCAGAAAACATCTTAATTTGATCGTTATTTTGCTTGGTAATTTGATCATTAGCACACTTTTATACTAGTAATCAATCATTGTTACGAGATGCGCGCAGAGTAAAACGTATTTTGGTAACAACAAACACGCCGAAGATTAAGTTGCAATTGTTAGAAATAGAAAATGATAACACCATGACTCGTTTTAAAATATTAACACTAAAATTCAAACACATGTTAATAGAAAGTTTAAAATAGACACGCGTAACGTTTTATTTGACTATTGGTGTTCGGTACTGAACACGAAAAGAAGATATCAAAACAAACCCTTATTTAAAGGTAAACAAAAGTTGTCATTAGGATTGCACCTACATAATTCATCATTTCAATCGGTGTATATAACATTTAAATACAACTTAATTTGAGCTCTTTGTTGCTACTAAGATACTTCTTAAATTAATAAATTAATAATAAACATCGCCTACATGTATCAAACTTTAAAAGGACAACGGAAACTATATGACTATAGTTAATAATAAGGTTAGCCTTTATGGACAGTAAAAGGATATGTAAATAATAACGTGTTTTTTCATGTGTTTTTAAAATCTAATGTTTACCTCCGTTGTAAAGGTAAGTATTAATTCATGTTAAGTAAATCAGCACAATTGCGTTTATGAATTTATTAAAATTAGTATTGTTGTCTGTATGATATGATTACAAGTTAAAACTTGTAAGATGTGTATGGTACAATGTTGCGCGTGTACGTTACATAGTAAAAAACTTAATAATGCCAGTTAACCTATTAATAATGATGACAGAAACAAATTAAGGGAACTTGTCGATAATCGTGTATACAAAATAGTAAATATGTTTCAGCTATAAAAGGAGAGACAGATTGTGTTGCAATCAAACCATTCCTAACTTCGATCGTGGTCGATCATAGTAAGTATTTAAATTAGCAAATAAAAATATTATAATCTTAATGTTTTATATGTGACGGAGATAGTAACCGTAATTTTCCTGTTTTTATCAATCTTTTTCTTTTTATAAGTACATATATGGTATAATTTACATTGGTAGCACAACAAAAGTTGTTTTTGCAATCGCAGAGTAACCATTTTTGTATTGTATGTGTTTTTACAATCGCAGAGTAACCACTTTTGTATTGTATGTGTTTTTACAATCGCAGAGTAACCATTTTTGTATTGTATGTGTTTTTACAATCGCAGAGTAACCACTTTTGTATTGTATGTGTTTTTACAATCGCAGTGTAACCATTTTTGTATTGTATGTGTTTTTACAATCGCAGAGTAACCACTTTTGTATTGTATGTGTTTTTACAATCGCAGTGTAACCATTTTTGTATTGTATGTGTTTTTACAATCGCAGTTTAACCATTTTTGTATTGTATGTGTTTTTACAATCGCAGTGTAAACATTTTTGTATTGTATGTGTTTATGCAATCGCAGAGTAAGCACTTTTGTATTGTATGTGTTTTTACAATCGCAGTTTAACCATTTTTGTATTGTATGTGTTTTTACAATCGCAGAGTAACCACTTTTGTATTGTATGTGTTTTTGCAATCGCAGAGTAACCACTTTTGTATTGTATGTGTTTTTACAATCGCAGTGTAACCATTTTTGCATTGTATGTGTTTTTACAATCGCAGAGTAACCACTTTTGTATTGTATGTGTTTTTACAATCGCAGTGTAACAATTTTTGTATTGTATGTGTTTTTACAATCGCAGTTTAACCATTTTTGTATTGTATGTGTTTTTACAATCGCAGTGTAACCATTTTTTTATTGTATGTGGTTTTGAAATCGCAGAGTAACCACTTTTGTATTGTATGTGTTTTTACAATCGCAGAGTAACCATTTTTGTATTGTATGTGTTTTTACAATCGCAGAGTAACCACTTTTGTATTGTATGTGTTTTTACAATCGCAGTGTAACCATTTTTGTATTGTATGTGTTTTTACAATCGCAGAGTAACCACTTTTGTATTGTATGTGTTTTTACAATCGCAGTGTAACCATTTTTGTATTGTATGTGTTTTTACAATCGCAGTTTAACCATTTTTGTATTGTATGTGTTAATCTTAATTTTCAATACTCTGTTATTTTGACCATTAAATATGTAACAAAATTTAACGTAATATTGATATAGACTGAGCAACTGAACAAATGCATGGACGCTTAGTCCTTTCAGTGCTTTTTTTTGAATTTGTGCTACAATATCAAGTTTGAATGTTAATTTGGAGATCATGCTTAATATTCAAGAATTATGCTTGAATTAATAATTGTCTATATTCCTGCAGCGGTCAGAATGCGGCCAGGTACTACCAGTGTATGCCTCACAACAATCGGATGCAGAGTCTAGGGTTACTTTCAAGTTCACTAGCGTTTTGCATATGCTTTGTAACAAATTTGATTTTTTGCAGTCAGTCAGAACAGCAACGTGTTACTCAGGAATATAGTTAGGCATTTCTGACAGTCCAGGGTGTTTTATTATTGTTGATAAATGAGTGTAATGATTGGCGAAGAAGAGGAAGGATGACTCTTTGTATGTTAACCTCCGTCAAGGAGGTCATGTTTTTGTTACTGCTGATTTGTTTAATATCTGTTTGTCTGTTTGCAACTTTACGCAAACAAGGAAACGAACGTGTTTGTATGAAATCTTCTGGTTGGTTTAGTTATCGTTCAGATCGTAGTCATATGTGACGCAAAGCATGTATTTCATTTTTATGACCTTTCCAACTTATCACGTGACATTTCCTTTTGTATTGAACTTACGGTAGGTTGATTTTGATGATGCACTTTGTACAAGTCGCTAATAAAAAGACTGTTATGTTCTGTTCATGTATTAATTAAATATTTTTGTAATAAATGTTCAACAAAGATATATGCGTATTTGAGTTATTATACATTTTCAGCGGAATTCAATCTTCTTGAAGCATCAAAATGAACCGTCGACTTCTGGCATGTGTGTTTCTTGTGGCAATGCTGTTGGTCGTGATGCCACAAGTGTCTGAGGCGCAGTACTGGGGTGGCGGCGGAGGATGTGGCGGATGGGGTTGCGGTGGAGGTCACTGGGGCGGCAGAGGAGGTCGCTGGGGAGGAGGTGGTCACTGGGGCGGCAGAGGAGGTCGCTGGGGAGGAGGTGGTCGCTGGGGCCGAGGTGGTCACTGGGGGAGAGGTGGTCGATGGTGAGGCGGTGGCGGGATATGGGACCATATTAGCCAGTAGGTGAGACATTGCCTATATATTATCATTGTAACGAACGATTTATGTAATAAAATATCAAAGGGGACGTTTTTATGAACTTTTATATAATCGATACCGTAATTGTTAAAAAAATAATTATTTCAACATGAGATCATCTTTATATTTCAAACAGTGGCCACAGACAACGTATGTATTTCAATGACCACTAATGGAATAAAATGCGACCTTAAAATCAAATGAACACATTTTATATTTTTGTTGCAAGCTATATTTCACAAATAAATATTAATTGTTATTAACGGGCTATATCACTTTGGCAGTATTACCGTGGCGAGCCTCAACGGCACGTGCTACTCGAATCATAGCAGCATGGCGTCATACGTGAGACTAAGAACTGTCGTTCTGTTACAGAGTTGACAGATAGTTCCCGTATTGTTATGAATATCACCATTTAAAGTTAATTGTATTGAAGTTTATATTCGACACCTTCTGTATTAGATAACAATGGCATTGTATATATTGTACTTACTGTATTATATTACTGCACGTTTCGAGAAATGAAGACAGTGTCGATGAAAGTAGTTCCAAATAACTCAGAGTGAAATAATGAAATTTCATTGACTCGACCCAAAGAGAAACGAATCGGATATCATCCATTCTTATACTAAGTATACAGTATAAATTAAAATGTTTAGCTTAAACAATTTGTTCGTGTGATAATTGTAATACGGTAAAACTATGTTTCAACATTTTGTTTCAGGTCTCTGTCTCGGCTGTAAAAAGTGACAACATATTTCTGGCAATATCTTGGTTAATACGGAATAAATACTTGCCTGAACAATAGTGTTTGTTTCATTTTAAATGCACAGGACCACAACTTCAATAAATTATAACAAGTATAACACACTAATGGGCCTAATGGCAAATATGTTTTATCTTTTTCTCTTCATTATTTTCTGCCAATAAGACACTTGTTTTCAAAATTGTACGACTTTTTACCGTAAATTAAAAAAAAAGCAATGTTGTTGTGTCTGGCCACTTGAGCATACAAGGCCCCTAGTCATTAGGTATCACACACATCATTTATGCTTTTAATGTTAATATATTTTAGCACCGATAACAGTTTTATTATCATCACTATACATAAAATTAACAATTTTGTGATGTTAACATCAATCATTATAGACACATAAGCAAAAAGTTAGAGTAGCCCTCTAACATTATTTGTATTTTCAACTTCACAGTGAAATCTGGACATTTGTTCAAAAGCTAAAAGTGTATTTGTCCAACCAAAATTCTTTATATTGTTAATGCAAATAAATAATGCAAAGCTATAAACGTTCACCATCACTAACTGGAAATATAAGCTGATGAAATATGGAAGGGTGGGTTTTGAGAATTAAGAACAGTAATGTGAAAATTGTATTCATCAAACATATCTAAAGTAACAATGTCTCAGAACCTGGTGCATGTATATTTGAATTTCTTGTTTGGAATAAATGTTTAGTAGCTTTTCATGTTATTTTGGACTAGTATAGAACCACGAAAATATTTACACGTAACTTCTTTGCTATTTATAAGCTCAATAGTAATTCGGACTGTATCAGTAAATTTTGAACAGACAGTTGTAACTGCATGTTGGAGTATTTCTAAAGTAGTTGCAATATATTTACTCACTGTTTTTGAGTTAATCATATGAATAAACAATACTATTTAAACATACCTAGTTATAACGTATTATGTTCTTATTTATTTTTGTTCATATTCAACAACTAGAAAAGCTTACTTGAAGCACGGTTATATGTCATTGCTATCAAAGCAACATTTTCCAAATAATCAAGTATTACAACAACTTTAAAATATTACACTATGAAATGCGTATCAACATTTGTGTCAATAAGGGCAAAATAATGCCGTTAATTAGATTCAAACTGTTCAATCCAAGAATAAAAATACAATAATCTTGATGAATGATTGCTGTTGTGATATCAGGGGATCAGTGCTAAGGGTCTGCAAATACAAAATGGTTAAATGTATATATGTATATTGTATTTTTACAAGTGAAAATAACAACATTGGAAACTATATCTTATGAGAACAGTGCTCAATTAGATGTCAATTAAAGTATGCAACATTTTGCTCTAATGTGAATATGTTTATACAAATAAAGGAATCCGGAGCAATATCTGCAAACGAAATGCATTCTAATTTAAAAATGAACGAAATATTTTTCCAGAAAAAATGGGTATGGATGGGAAGTAAATTAAATAAATTTTCAAAATATCATACAATTCAATTATTGTTCTTTCCTTTTTTTAACGTAATTCCAAGTAAAAACCCCCATCAAACAAACATGAAGGTAGTTTGGCGTTCAGTGCAAAGCAAGCTATTCTTCTCTTCAATTCACCTCAAATAATATGGACTTCGTGGTTTATGTTGTGTATACAACATTATTCATGAGCCAACAGTCTCCTTTCTGGCATCAGGGTTACAAGAAACGATCAAAGGTTAAATGTTCCACACAATATTATCAACGATTCAGGTCCACGATGGCACTGATTACGATGGTAGAATTTTTTAAGGAAAAAAACAAAAACAAATTCTACAGTCCTTCATATACTCCTATAAATATGAGGTCCGATATTTTTTTCATCATTTTACATTCATTTCTAATGATTGTTCATATTTTATTTTTATTTTTGTCAATATCGAATATTTAGTTTCTTTAAACAAAATTTAGTTTCACAAATGTTTATTTCATGTCGATCATACGTCCTTTTAAAATCAACAATGTTTGTTTATTTGTTTGGATTTTTCGCAGTTTTTAACAGTATTTCAGTCAAATTACGGCGGTCAGTTAACCTACTCACACTATTCCTGGCGTGCGTAGCTGATCTAAGCGATTTACCAGTACTAAGTGCACATACCTGTGTCAGTAATTGACAACTGCCCTACTTGAATCAACGTAGATGGAGAGTGGCCGTAGAAATAATGTCATGACCAATTCCCACACAAGTTATGTGGCCGGGCTAGGGCTCGAAATAACGATCCCCGGATTGACAGTCCGGCGCTCTACCAACTGAGCTAGCCTAAATACATGTAGTTGATTAGTTGAGTATGAGTTATCCATATGAGCAAAGAAAATGCTCCATCAATACCACTGAGTACTATCACGCTTTACAGATCTCTTACCCTAGAAATTAGAAGTTGAATTATTATTTTTTACTTGTATTAAAGGGTCGTATTCACAGATTTTGGTATTTTTTAAATATGCCATTTAACGTTTTAACTTGATAAATTAAAGCATCTGAACTGGAGAACACGAGTACTATAGCAATAAAAGCATTTAAAACAGAAAACAAAAAGTTCCTCCCACAGGATTTCGAACCACATACCTTGGGATCTATTGTTTAACCTCTCGGTAATTCCGATCTACAAACTAAACCGTTTATTTTACTTTATGTAAGTGATTCACGTGTCTTCAAGAAGTTCAACTAAAACAACAGAAACACTAAAATTATTCCATCGTTTCGCGTTACAAACGCTTTATAATTTTATCCATTTCAACTGATGATTACTCATTAACGAAATGGTATTTGCAGTATATTTCTATGTTACTGGTGTTATTTCGCTCCAATTTATAATTCTGTTCTTTTATTTTTGGAATCTATGACAAAAAGTTTGAAAATTCAGTTCGATCGTCAATCTGTAAACAGGTCCCTTTATGAATCGATCAAAGCGATCTGGTGCTCATGGGGATTTAACGTGAATTCTACGGAAAGAACGATGCTTTGTTAAGGAATCGCCAAGTATACTAACATGCATAACAATCCCCGTCCCAAGTACTTTGCAATGCTAATATCGCCCACTAAAATGCTCACACGTGAGTATATTGTCACTGACCTTGTTAATGTACCGGTATACATGTATAATGACTATCTGTACATGTCGAACATGTCAAATATAGTTCATGTTTGCAAGGGAATACATACATATCTGTCGGACATCCAAATATATTTAAATGTACTGTGTTTACACGTGAATACATACATTAGCATACTTGTTGTTGTATCAATATTAATGTCAATAAGTCGTACTGTAATGCACAATATCTGTTCGGTATATAATAAAGAATGTTAACCTAGAAATGTCTAACATAATCGCACGTCTATCGTCAAAAGTTTGCATTAAACGGACATGTTCACAGGTTGGAAACCGGTCCCGGCTAGCTCAGTTAGTAGAGCGCTGTATTGTCAATCCGGGAATCGTGAGTTCGAACCCCAGCCCGGCCATATAACTTCTGTGGGGATTGGTCATGAAATTATTTCTACGGCCATTCTCCCCCTACCTCTATTTCAAGTAGGGCAGTTGTCAGTTACTGGCATAAGTTTGTGCACTTATTACTGGTAAACCGCTTAGATCGGCTAAAAAAAGTGTGAGTAGTTTAACTGACCGCCGTGATATGACTGAAATACTGTTAAAAACGGCGAAAATCCAAACAAACCAACAAACAAAAACAAACATCACAGGTTGGAAAATGGACAATTTCCAAAATCGCTGTCTATGATTACAAAAATCGAACTACTACTACTACTACTATTATTATTATTATTATTATTATTATTATTTATTATTATTATTATTATTATTATTATTATTATTATTATTAGTAGTAGTAGTAGTAGTAGTAGTAGTAGTAGTAGGAGAAGTATTAGTAGTAGTTGTTGTTGTTGTTGGTGTAGTAGTAGTAGTAGTAGTAGTAGTAGTAGTAGTAATAGTTGTAGTAGTAGTAGCAGTAGTAGTAGTAGTAGTAGTAATAGTAGTAGTAGTAGTAGTAGTAGTAGTAGTAGTAGCAGTAGTAGTAGTAGTAGTAGTAATAGTTGTAGTAGTAGTAGTAGTAGTAGTAGTAGTAGTAGTAGTAGTAACCTGTGTTAAAATGTGCAAATAATTACGAATCTAAACTAAATATTTCGGGTGTAAAAACAACAACATTCATAACGAATGTTACAATGAAAACAAGGTCAAGTGCATATTGGCGTAAATCACTTACAGCTTACATGTCCTTAAATGTTCATTTCGATGTAAATATCAGGACAGGATGTCAAAGGTAACAATATTTTTGTCTTTAACAAATTGGTTATCAGTATATCCACTCCAACACCGATTTCGTGGCATATATAAAAGGAATGAAATTAGACGCTCTCAAGCATTCGGTATTTGTATCTTCTTTCACTTGGCAGCTATCTCTTACGGTAACTTTTTTTTATTGTAGAAGTTAAATATGACAGTACACTTCAAAATAATACTAAATGACTTTCAGACTCTGCAGACTACAAAGCAGTAAAATTCGATACCCCGAATTTATGTTATGTATATGATTTAGTATGCATCAACTAGTTTGCGAAAACATATATACTCGTTTTTAATGAATACAAAAGTCTTTTAACAATCCTTATGCATATTATAGAAGAAGAATCAGCACGCATTACATGTTCAAACCATATTATTGTCAAGTCAAACACTAGCAGATACAATGTAATAGACAGTAGTAAAGAGTGTCTTTTCTCTCATTTAATAAATAAAATGTTGCATGTCATGACATTGTTTGTTATTTTCTATTGACGATATGCCTGATGAATTGTCTGCGCTTTATTTGTGAATGTAATAGTCTATGCATATTGGAATACACTCTGTGTTTACAAGTAGCATGCATTTTCTAAAAATACCAATTAGCGTTTTACATGGCGACAGCTTTTTACCATGGTACCATTTAGATAATTGATTACTGGTGTAATTAGAGTAATCAACGATCGGTTTTAATTATACTTATTTTCAATGAAATTATAGTCATGTGCATATTTAATACTATGATAAGACTATGCGTGTTACATACTATATGATAATCGCGCACATACAACTGTTGGTAAACAAGTCGGTTTGTTGCATGAATAATAGTACTTTAGAAATTTCAGGCTATAACATGAATTCATTTTCATTCAAACAAATGTTCAATGTCTGTTCAGAATATTTTGCACTCGTATTTCCCTAAAGATTGATTTCTTCCTTACTTTGCCATCAGTCATTCTGCGCTTTGTCAATATAATGCAAATGTTTTGTCATGTCGTTAGCGGAATACATTTGTTTAGGCCTGTACAGCAATTTCAATTTACCTACAGAGCAAGTTGAACTCACTATTTCCGCCTACGGTGTAGCAATAAACTGACAATCTTAAAAGCACAACATTATGACTGTCATATATGTATCCACGTATACCAAAATACAATGTTAAACAAAATGCATTCATGAGACTCTTTCAGGTGCAAACTTCCAATTCATGTGAATGTTATCATATTTCAATATTCACGCGAATGTTGTCAAGATATTTTGTCTAATGGGTACGTCTATCATGTTTAGCCCCTAAAACATGTTCTGTTAAGTTAGTATGATATTTTAACATGCCCATGTCGATATTGGTGTTAAGTATTGGCTGTTAGCCAACTATGTTCGACCGAAACACAACAAATACACAACTGAAATGTCTGCGCACCTTTTCCAATGCTTGCATGTTTTCTTTAGAAAACGTGGGGAAAAAAAACAAAAAAAACAACAACAACTGGATTTCGTTTCAAGAAATGCAAATTTGTAAGGAAGCATAAAAAACGACAGAAGTGTAATAAGAATTTACAATATTTATATGCATATATTGATTGATACATAGATATATAGGGACAGGTTTTACTATGAACTATTATGATTCATTGTATAAAATGTACATAAGCATAAACCATTGTCATGACGAAAGACACATTAGTGTTTGTACATCTATACTTACAATACACGAACGCAATTTTATCTAAGTAAAATTCACTTTTCATTGTATAGAGGTATATGTTTATTAACAGTTTATGACATCAACTTGCCGCCATTTTACAACTAAAGTCAGCATTCTGTAGTCAGTTACAACGTTTCGTTTAAATACTGATTAATATTAAAAATAAAGTCAATATGATTAATATTCAAAATAACTATAGCATGTTTTAGCTAACCAGCAATATTAAATACATTGTAAACTTAAGCGAGTTCAGCAGTTAACAATCTAGATACTACAGAGCATGTTCGTATGTTTTGTTGTTATGTTTATATTCTGTATTCGAGAAGGGTGGAGAACTTATTGTCCTCGCCGTAGTTCGCATTTAGCGTGACCTTGGCGTCGCGACCTTTGTACGGGGTCAGGTCAACCCGCCCCTCCCACAGCCCCGCGGCGTTCCGCGACAGGTGCGACCAGGTACCATCAGCGACCACGGCGGCGGACTTGGCGTTCGGTATAAAGGCCTCGAAGCGGACATTGGACAGATTCCCGTGTGAGTTAAGGCTGGCGGGTTCCACGATGTAGCAGCCTTCCTTCCATTGCGCAAACTGCCTCGGGTAGTGGACCACGGCGCTGGAGAGTTTGGTGCAGTTGATGAGATAGTTGTACACGCCGGGGAGCGTCTTGCTGTCGTCGGGAAGCAACAGAGCGAACATCTGGAGCTTGTAGTAGCCCGCCTCGGGTAGAGACACAAGGAAGGACACGACGTTGTCCTTGGTCTGCGTGAACACGTGCTGGGGCAGCTCCTCCGACCTTCCGCAATGCGTGAGATTAGCCGTGACCTTGGATGGCTTGCTTGTACGGATCTTTACCTCCAACTGAAAACGTATGTACCAGTAAAGTAAAGGACTACACTACATTTCGGAAGTGCTATCATTAGCTTGTACGGATCTTTACTTCCA
This sequence comes from Congeria kusceri, assembly GCA_027627225.1. Taxonomy (NCBI): domain Eukaryota; kingdom Metazoa; phylum Mollusca; class Bivalvia; order Myida; family Dreissenidae; genus Congeria; species Congeria kusceri. The sequence continues at coordinate 14,149,467 of CM051034.1, forward strand.
ATGACATGCATATGTATCGATACAGTATTAGGACTGTACGATTTTCGTAAGAGCTATCATTTGCTGGTACGGATCTTTGCTTTCGAATGAAAATCATTATGTACCGATCTGGTATTAGAATTGTAAAAATAAAATCGGAGGAGCTTTCATTTGCTCTTTCGTTACTAATAGCTCAACCACAAAACTGTAAAGTAAAGAGATTGTACAGCGTATTGATGCTCGTAATAATATAATATTTCATTGAGAAGGAATACACTTTCTTTAACTATTGTATCATAGTTAATGCTACATTAAATTCTGGTTTGTTCGTTGTCTTTTCTTATTCGTAATGTTGTTATTTTATGCTTATGTGAAAGTGCGAGTCTAACATATCTACCAATGACATTTGTTCTTGGTAATCAGAGAAACCTAAAGGTTTTGATGGCTTCGAAACGTGTTGGGCGTGTTAAGACATTCGCCGATGTGATTCATGAGCAAGATATGATATCAGCAGAGATCAGAATTTTCACCATTGAATGATAGAAAAACATGTCTAAGAGACGGTCATAATAATTATATAGCTGGACTTTGTAACATTCAAGTTATGCATGCTTGCATTCATTGTCTATTGTTTAAACCCGAGTTATTTGATGCAATATGTTACACCCGTTTCTAAAAAAGCTTGCAGGTTTAAACTTAATGGATCTCTCAGTACACGAGGATCTTAACTGTTTTAAAGGAATAAGTTTACTTGTATTTAAATGAAGAGCGAAGTAATAAGCAGTTTAGTTTTCTCTTAATTGACTTGTATTTAAATGAAGAGCGAAGTAATAAGCAGTTTAGTTTTCTCTTAAGTTACTTGTATTTAAATGAAGAGCGAAGTAATAAGCAGTTTAGTTTTCTCTTAATTGACTTGTATTTAAATGAAGAGCGAAGTAATAAGCAGTTTAGTTTTCTCTTAATTGACCAATCAGAAGCTTACACAGATGTTATGAAGAACTTATAATATTTTTGATATTATTTATATATTAGTTCTAGGTAAACATTCAGCTTAGACCAAACCACGTGTGATTCCCGTAGTTAAGAAGAACGTCTTCAGAAAACGAGAATCTCCGAATGTTCTTGTAAAACATGTTTATTAAAATATGAACACCCATCAGAATAAATTTGTATTTTATTTCACTGAATTCTTATACTATGAACAGACATGAGCAGTAATTCAGTATGTTAGAACAAAACTAAATAAAGTTAATATATAATTTCATGTTTATATCAATTTATGAATTGAGGTATTTATGAAACAGAGAAACATTTGCACACAGAGACCATACAATGTATATAACAAGAACCAGTTCCATACCTGATTGGTATCCGTGTGGATTTCCGGTTCCAGATGGCTCTCGGTAGAGAGACCGAACTCCCCGAATTTTGACTGAGCCCCGAGATACCCGTGTGGAAGCTCCGGTTTTCCAGCCATCTTGTATAAACGTATATAACCAATTATCCCAACGAAAGTGGTGTTTATAGACAGTTTATGTCTGCAGACTACTGAACGAATCTCTGGTTCCTGTACCTGGTATATCAACTACCGGTAAGTACGATTCTTGCTCTCCAGTCGTGCCCTGACAGGGGTTGCGATAAAAAATAGTCCTCCGTTGGTGTGTTAGTAGACACGACGCTGATTCACCTTCCGGCGACCCTTGAAGTGGCCAAAGTATACTCCAAACTGTGGGTGTTATTAGCTGAAGACTAGACCAGGCACTGAATACGTCTGAGTCTCCAAGACGTCTTGCAACTGATCCGAACTTGCGAATATATTTTAAAGATATGCTGATTCCAACGCCTCGTAATCATTTCAGATAGATATAGCCTTCGCAGGGGTGGGTTATTCTTGGAAGTGGCGATAGCGTTTTATCGCCGTGACATTACCTTGATAAAATTTCACCATCTTATCTTGTAATCTCCAGATACACGGTTCCCCCATAAATTCGCCACGTGACATTCTACAGCAATTTTGACTCAGCTGTGTTTTGTTTGCCATGTTGCAAAACGATGCGTTAATGTTCTGCATTTTTTAGCACAAGCAACATTCACCTTTCCTGAATAAAGAGTTTCAATGAAATAGTACCATAGCTCGAAATATTTGTTTGAAATGTACACGAAATAGAACGTCATTTGCCTTAAATGCTATGTTCTGCATACTGTATTGACAAACTAGTGTACTACTTTAATGCATCTCATAAATTAAACTTTATATTGAACGTTCTCGGTCATGTCGGTAGTATACATTCAGATTGCAATAAAGTTAGCACCAATTTACGCATATTTTGATATAAATTTCTAGGACACGTGGTTGCAGTATACAGATAATAAATGTGTTTGAATTGTGTACAAAGATAGTGAAAGAAACACGTGTCTTAAAAATCTATCGATATTTTTAGTTGTTATTGTTTTCGGTATAAATCTCGCTTAACTTAACAATTTGCATAAATACAATATCTTTATTGGTAAAAATATAAATAATAAAATAATCAATTTGTTTAATGTGCAGTTACTTATAACTAACATCGTAATAAACATAAGTATCTCTATTAAAAGATAAAAATGTAGTTTGTTAGTAACTGTTGCTGCTTATTTGTCTCCATAAATGAGCGATGTCTGCTTATTTGTCTCCATAAATGAGCGATGTCTGCTTATTTGTCTCCATAAATAAGCGATGTCTGCTTATTTGTCTCCATAAATAAGCGATGTCTGCTTATTTGTCTCCATAAATAAGCGATGTCTGCTTATTTGTCTCCATAAATAAGCGATGTGTATTTTAGTATTCCACTTAATTCACAACATTTCGCATAAACAAAGTATATTTGCCGATAAGAGGAACACTGCAGTTACAGACATATTAGTATCATAGTTTATGTTACATTTTAAAGGTTGATGCATCATCCCAACAAACCAATGATTAATTCGAACGGAAGAGTCGAATTTTGCAAGTATGAAATCTGCTTTGCAAAACATATAATTAATGGTAAGAGTTCACAATGTCTCAGCTGCCAGTGCTAAATAACAAGTATCGAGGAGTATCTATGCATCTGTGTATGCATGTCCCGTAGTTTTATGTTAGAAAAATGCGATGTGTTTTTTTTTCTAGCTTGTTAATACACGTTCGGCTGCTGATGCTGGGAGATTTGAATCGGTTTATCAAAATAAATAACATGTCACATTGGAGATTAAACAGTGATAAATACTTTGCAAAGTTTAAATGTATAACTAATTTATCCAGTTCTCCTTATGACGTGTGTATACATGCATTTTCCACCCACGCAAACATGAGTATCTGCACCTTCTAACACCCGCCCCTAAAAATAAAATATATTTATTTTTATTAAAAAGGTATATTTTTAATATTTAAAAGAATTGACAAACTATTTAAACAAGAATTGTCCACTAATTCTAGCACTGAAAAACATGTTATCCAAAATGCGTTAGCTGAGCCTTCAGTTATGTAAAGAATTGTTGCCTAAGCTTACTGAAGGGGACACCAACAAAGCGTTTGACATCCAAAATAGTTTAATTGACATTTAATTTGAGTACCTATGTGATTTCTTAATACCTATTCTGATAACTTTAATATAACAGTAGGTTTAAGACAGGGGGAGATAATGTCACCGATACTATTTTCACTTTTCGTAGATGATTTAGAAATGTTTCTGCAAAACAGACAGTGCTGGAATTAATCTACACGATATATGTTTGATTTTATTGCTTTTTGCAGATGACATGGTTGTAGTTGGTGAAACGCCTGCAGATTTACAAATATCTCTAAATTGTCTATATGACTATTGTAGTACATGGGGCTTACAAGTCAATATAGCAAAAACCAAAATCGTTGTTTTCCGTAAACAAGGAGGTACAAAACGTAACGAGATGTGGATATATGGAAATGAATAATGATAAACTCTCGAAAAGATCCAAAACGATTTTGGAATAATATTCAACGAGCAAAACAGAATTATTACGATAATAACGTAATTCCAAACGAACAATGGACGTCCTATTTTAAAGACTTGTACTCGCATAGAGATGAAACTCGCATCAATGATGAACGCAACACTGTAAATATTCCAACAAGGGAGATAATTACAAATTCACTGAACGAAGAAATATATGAAATCCAAATACGCCATAATATAAGTGATCTGCGTGGAAACTGCTCCGCAAGCCTAGACGAAATATGTATGGAAATTTTTAAAAATACTTCGCACATTATAGTGACTTGTTTAAACAAACTGTTTAACTGCATATACGAAAGCGGTGAATTCCCAGATGAATGGAGCCACAGCGGACCCCAAAACGGACCAAGCGACTTGTTAAATTGTGCGATGAGAACGAAATCATAGACGAATCGCGGCGGGTTTTCGTGCGGGCTGCTCTACGATTGATAACATTTTCAATCTGCAGTCGGTAATTCAAAAATATTTAACGCGCAAACGTGGGCGTTTTTATGTGTTTTACGTGGATTATTTTAAAGCATTTGACAGTTGTAAACACAGTAAAATATGGGAATGTATGGCCAGAAACAGTATAGATAGTTTTTATTTATTTATCTATATTTAAGTCTATGTATGGAAAAATGAAAGCCTGTGTAAAAGTTCCGAGCGGTTTAACGACGTATTCGCATGTGAGGTCGGCACAAAACAAGGCTGTTTGTCTTCGCCGATTATTGTTGCCATGTTTATGGATGATTTAATTAAATACATTCGAATGAAAATGAATAACGGTGTATTGATCTCGAATGATGCAAGCGACTTATATGCATTCATGTATGCCGATGACGTCGCAAGTTATGGCGACACTATTATAAACCTACAAACATCGCTAAACGCAGAACGATATATTGATATAAACCTGACCTATATTCTCAAACGGTCACTATCGAACTTTCGATGCTCCGGACACACACTTATGATAGAAACCGGTTTACACCATAACATTGACCGAGAAGTGAGGATATGTGAATATTGTTTAAATCGTAATGCCACGATGGTTTAAGATGAATACCACATGTTTTTTGAATGTCCATTATATGAAAATATAAGAAATACATACTTTATTGACGAATGGAAAACTAGTGTGCGTAATCTATGGTTATAAATGTTTTTGTTTAATAGTTAAATACCATATTATATGCAATACTTAAAACATTGTCAGGTATTTGCTATTACTTTTATATCGTTTAACAAAAGATATCATCGAGTGTATTCTGGGCTGGTGGCCTTGAATTACAATAAACTATTGGTATTGGTATTGGTTAACAAATTATCTACATTTAGGTGTAACACTGAATTGTACTGGACATTTTAATCTTAATACTAATACTTTACGTGGTAAAGGTTCAAAGGCACTAAACATATTGTTATCAAATTTGAAAACATATGATTGTAAACCAAATGTAGCTTTGCAGTTATTTTATGTTTTTGTTTCGCCAATTATTACATACTCATGCGAAATATTGGGTTTCTCTAAGTCTAGCGAGTTTAAAAAAATACACCTAAAATTCTGCAAGGCTATTCTTGGTGTCAGAAAATCAACTTCAAATGAACTTCGATGAATTCCACTTCTTGTTGAAATGTGCTACATTCGTTCAAATAAGAGAAAAATATATTAAATTTTTTGTATAGAATCAGGCCTAGTACTTTTGAATTCACGCAATTGCTAAATACACAGAATAAAAGTGAAATGTTTAGGTTAAGCAAGTACATGTCAGAGGCATTAAGTATTCGCCAAAATATTATGATGAACAATTATTAATAGATGTGTGTATATATGCGCATATTGATGTATATCTTTAAACATATTCTATACCACTCCTGCCTAATTAATATGAAATTCATGTTGTTATTGTTATATAATTGTTGTTTACTTCAATGGACATACGAAAACAGTTCCATTTTAAATAGATGTACTATTATTATGCGTGAAAACGCAAGTTTCATTTATATCTTGTCAAGTTCATCCAGTTCTAGAAATATTAAAATAAATTATCACTTACTATAATGTAACATGTATTATTGTTAAACACTAGGAACTGTAAAGTTTATGTGTAATAAAATTCTGTTCTGTTCTGTTCTATATTAAATTATTTTAAGAAACACTCAAACAGCTTGCAACCAATTATTATATTATATGCATTTACCGTAATTGTTTAATAATAAATTAACATGAATGATACAAACTGTAAACGGAATATTTGAACGGTATCAATTAACGTTGAGCTGTTTGAAATACTGTGGCCGTTCTAGTCAAATACGTACGTAACTATTTTCACATACGAACACATAATCACACACGGAGACTTTGAAATACATGTGTGCTTTCATAGGTTACGTGCGTATCAGCAAATACTAGACAGGCAAGTGTACGTGAACGCAATAAAGATACGTTTACTATCATTTCTGGAAAGATATTTCTTATGGGAGATGGGATACACAATGTGTTTTGAAATACAACCTATGTAGAAATTATTTATATCGAGAATACGTGCTGACATACATTGGCGACCATGTTCTGCGTTTTACGGTGTAAGTGGCGTAGACTGATTCCTAGTTATATTATGAGTTGATGGCATTTTGTAATACACCTGATGATCAATCAAATAACTGTTCATATTGTAGAGTAATACTAGTATATCAGCTAAACTCGCAATGATTTCAAACCGACAACATTCATTGTATTGTGCCATCAACGCATGTGTTTATATGTGTACTTGCTGCAACTGTTGCTTATCTTACTGCTGCTACTGCTGCTGTTATTGCAGATGTTTCTTCTGCTGCCACAGCCTTCGCTGCAGTTGTTGTTGTTCACGATGCTTCTGTTTCTGTTGCTGCCATCTCCATTTCCTCTTCTTCTTCTTCGCCTTCTGCTGCTACTGCTACTACTACTACTACTACTACTACTACTACTACTACTACTACTACTACTACTACTACTACTACTACTACTACTACTACTACTACTACTACTACTACTACTACTACTGCTACTACTTCTACTATTACTACTACTACATTTACTACTACTACTACTACTACTCCAACCACTACTACTGCTGCTGCTGCTGCTGTTGCTGCTGCTGTTATTGTTACTGGTACTACTACTACTACTGCTGCTGCTACTACTACTACTTCTTCTACTAATACTTCTACTACTATTACAACTACTACTACTACTGCTACTGCTGCTGCTTAATATACTTGGAAGAAAAGTGCAACAGGGTCAGCATTCAACTACTTCAACACGACTTTTCAGAGAACTTTACCTTTGATTAAGGTATTTTATTACAATAAAAACACATTTCAACAGAACATAATCGTGTGATCGATTACAAAAATAAGTGATGTACTCAGAAAAAACAGCTCTGTTAACTGGGGTAGATTTTATTAAGATATTTGAGTATGTTTTTTATGTTGTTATAAAAATAAAGAAATAATTTCATGCACTTCGAGACCTATGGAACTCATCTCTTAGCCGCGGACAGACCTGATAAGCCATCTGGCAGGCTGGTACCGGGGAATGATTAAGATTGCTGCCGATTATTGAAGATTGATTCGATATGTCAGCACTGCGAATCCATACCGTAATATATGAAACGGTATATCGTATACAGTCGATGATTAAAAATTGCGGTACAAATAAAAAGTTTGGTCGGCATGCATTTTTGTTTTACGAAGGAAAAGCAATGTTCCAATTATGTCCTATTAAATACAATTTTAAAGTGTAAACTGTGTAAAATATACTATGATATATACGTTTGGTTATATTACATCTGTTTTAAAGAAGTGTAGTTGTTTGGAAGTAACCAGATTTGAAAATATGTAATTAGTAAATAAATAAATAAACTTAAGAACATGGTTATATGACTAGCCCTATAGATTTAAGTAAACTGTCATCCGAATAAAATGTCGCAATCTCTTCTCAATATTTTTATTTATAGAACAAATCATACATGTACGTTGTATTTATATAATTATGTTTGATTGAACTCAATAAAAAAAACTACAACTTGTATTTAGTTCATTTCGTAGTTATGTATTCATGTTCAGGAGTGATTTTTATAAAGGCTCCAAATTGAAAATTGAGAAAACTCTTAAAATTCTGAAGTTTTCTTACAAAGACTTGCTTTGTTTCAAGGTTTCTGACACAGAAGTTGCACTATATTTCCAAGTCGATGAATATTTAATATGTGTCATGTACATATTCCAAAGCATAGTGTTTCAAAAACAAATTCTAATTTGGCTTATTTTTAACTTAAGTTTGAAATCACATACGAATCTGTATAAATATGGGCTCGGAATGAAGAACTCAGAATGGATTACCACCCAGAGTTTTTATGAATGCTCATTTCGTTATAACTGGAATAATTCCTGCAGTTTTAGCAGAACTATTACCAACTACTTGTTAAATTAAAGAATATTTAATTAGTTCCGATAAACATTAAGTGCTCGTTAATCCCCGATAATGTCTTTCTCTTATTGTATCTTTGTCTAATCTTGTTTGAATGGTTATTACTCTGTTATTTCTCTGCATGCAGGGTAAGAACAAACTGAACGTTAAAATTATGCAAGCAAGAGCGGAGCATAGGTTGTTTTTGATAATGTGTAGAAAACACTTATTTTACTAATGATTTGGCAAGTATCTGGTAGTATATAGATACATGTATGTACAATGTCGTGAATAGTAACTATCTATGTGGCGCGAAGTCTCGGCGCGATTTCGACCTCAGAAATAAAAGGACGCCGACGTGCCGACACGATACACCGACGCGTCGACACGATACGCCGATGCGCCGACACGATACGATGAAGCGCCGAGACGATGCGCCGACACGATAAGCCGAAGCGATATAAACGTCGTATTTTCGTATCTTCGCCCAATTGTATAGCCACAGATGAAAAACAGTCGAGATTGCAACATTTATATCGCTTCGGCGCATCGTGTCGGCGTGACGGCGCTTGTCTCGTAGCTTCGGCGTATCGTATCGACGCGTCGGCGTATTGTTTCGGCGCGTCGGCGCCTTTTCATGAGCACAGGTCGAAGTGAAGAAACTACGATGGCATTAACAGGACACCATACTTAACTAACACCACAAATAACTTTAGGTGTTCACTTTAAGCAGTAATGAGTACAAGAGCTAAGATTCATAGGCATGCAAATGTTTCGGTTCGTTTCAATATACCACGCTTCAATGGGCACCTGGTACGTCTCGCGTATGTTGTTTACTCGTTTAGATAATTAAGCTAGAGAAAAGTACAATATGAAAAGAAATGGGGAGAGAAAATGTGTAAGCCGTCAGTGGCACGTTGTAAATAACGAGAGCTGCGTGTTTAATTGATTACAAGTAGACCGTATGCAAAGTTGGCTGCGGGGCAGTAATATTGGCGTAGCTATAGCAAGTGATAAGTGATTTTGTTTTAAAGGTCTGTTGTTTTCTTCAATGCAAAACATATTGCAGTCAGTATGTATTATTGACGGAAATAAGGAAAACATTTATATTTGCTTATGCAATAAAAATAAAGCCTTTAAGACCAATAAGATTACATACCCGGCAGTCATTGGCAATATTATTTTCTACATGATGTGGGTTTCTTGTCATTCGCTTGTCAAACCAGCGAGTTTTCTGTGTAGTTACACACAACTGCCATTATAAAAACCGGCTACAATTGAATAAGGAAAGTACACATATGTTCTGTTGTACATGTGTCATTAGAAATGAACAAATTTCAACCTGGTGACGTCGCAAATGCCTGTAACGTACGCTCTTTGTATTTCGTGGTTTTCATGTCCTTCCGCGACGAACCTGGCACCTGCTGTCTGTCTGGCCCTGAAATGTTCCCGTGATCCCTACGTAATTGCGTTTCTTTAGCACCAAAATGAGGAACGCTTTTGCGACTCTTGACGGAAGCCAACGGTCTTCTGAGAGGGTAATTTCCAGAACCTGTATCACGAGGAACTACTTTTTTTTCTTTGCAGGCAACGAGTCAGTAAATCGAAATCTGAAAGGGTCCTTTTTCAAAACAGCAAAAATTCACACCGGTTTTCTTACCTTCTAAGATCATGTATGTCATGTGTACTATAATGTGTATATCATGTGATTTATTAAAAGTACAGTTTCTTACAAAGTCGATTGATAAAAAATGTTACTTCAAACTAATGACACCTCTACTTTCGCTATTTACTTGTATGTTACCGAAATATCCACCTTTGTGTCCTGGAACAAAACCACTAAAATAATGCGCAATATCGATTCTATTACTCGTTGCGAAATTGGTTTTGTTTTCTTTTTACCGGTCCTCATTCTGAATATTTTGACAACAAACTACTGCAGTGGATTAAGATGTAAACTCTAGCTTGAAAAATCAAGAGCACGCATCGTACGACCTATATATTTGACTCAGTAGGCTACGAAGCACTAACAACTACGCTTTATCATTTATTCTGCGAGGCTCGTTTCCTTTTTAGCAAAAATGCACTTATAATTCACATGATTTTATTTTCTATTGTCACCAACAATCTTTCTACACTGTCAGCGTTTTGATAATAGCAGTAATTAAATGCTAAATCGGTTACCTGTATACATGTTAGCATTGTATATGTGAATCTCGTTTCACGCAAATGCGTAGCTACGCCCAGCAGCTCGACAAAAATGCACATGATATAGTACCGGGGTTTCGGGTTTCCAATATGTGAAGGTTCTACAAAGAATGGACTTTATAAACTACATATACATATAGGCTGGTAGCTATGGTGTTCGCAGTTCTGGGCACGAATAAGCCAGGTATCTGATAAGAGATGCAAGAAACACAATAGGCTTAGGCAGTCGGGGAGCTACTTGAGATGTTATTAATTGCATTATAGCGGAGAGAGAGCGCAGTTTCCGAAGAAAGGAGCGAACAAGCCAACTTGTGTTTATACTTGGAAAAGATAGAAAGTGAAGTGTTCGTCTTGCTCATCGAGAAACCTTTCCTGTGAACCGATGTTTATTGGGAGACTTTATTGTTAAAGAAATAAATACACAAAGTTTTATTGGAAAAGAGTAAGGAAACATTTGCAGGAATGCAGAGAACAAGGTGCCCTACTGGTATGTGTTGCTTAATCGCATGGGGTTACCATTAATTTGCAATACCTGGAATAAATACGAGGGAATACTGGATAATTTGGTTATGTGACGAAGAAGAAACCGTTTTCAGCATCACGACAGCTGAGGCTTAATTAAGTGACTCATCTCTGGTAGATCAATTAGACATTCTTACATCATCTTCACGTTGTATCTCGACTGTGTTGCATGGAACTACTTGATAATGAATGTAACGTTGAACGTTAGAAGATCGGTTACAGATTGAGGCCAAATACATGTAACGACATTTGAATGGACTTTATAAACTACATATTCGATGCAGTGAGAAGATAAGTGTTGATTTATAATTAATTTACAAGTGTGTGTCAAGCCACTTGAATATACGTCTCTGTGCCGAGAAGATTTTAAAAGCTCAAACTCTGAATCCAAGATGGCGGATGGTGATATTCCATACCTGACAGAGGGATACCTGGGCGCGCAGGCCAAGTTCGAGTCCTATGGACTCACGAACGTCACCCACAAGGACCCCGTGATCCGACTGAACACAAACAAGGTCGATATTGTGATCGGAATGTCGGAGAAGACAAGATTCACGACGAAATTCAAGCGCATGGAGCCAATACAGGAGATGAACAACTGCGTGTTCACACAGAACATGGGCTCGGAGATCCATTTCAACATCGCCGTCTCACAGACCGGGTTCTACAAGTTCGAGATCTACGCTCTGCCCAGCGGACAGGCCGGTCCAAACTTTATTAACGTCTTCAATTATCTCATTCACGTGAAAAACGTCGATGCGTACGTCGAGCCGTACCCTAAGCAGTACCCGCTGTGGAAACAGGAGGGCTGCTTCGTGTTCGATCCCATGATGCTACAGAAGGGGTGTAATTGTCCCGTCTCGTTCCGGTATTACGTTCCCCGTGCCGTCGACGTGCAGATCAAAGCCGGCGAGGATTGGCATAAGCTTGATAAAACGGAGGGGGATATTTACGAGGGGTACATCGACTTCGGGAAGACCACCTATCCCCCGGGCACGAAAGTAAAACTCAATGTTAAATTCGGACGCAGCAACAAGTACGATATCTTATTGGAATATACGCTTTGAATTTGAAGTGTTACTAGATGTTGTTTCTGTGTTGTATTTATTTAAATTAATATCGATTTGAAGGTGTAAGCTTGCGTCGCGCTTTGACTATCCTTTTAAACAATCTGTGACACTGTATGTTCTGATTTAAAGTTTGTAAAGTATGTGTGTTTGATGATGTTTTGACCTATGGATGCACTGAGTTTAAAACACGCAACCGAACTATCACAAGTCAATACTATAATTAGGATATATACTAATAGAAAAAAAAACTGGACATGTTTTCATTTCGTATATTTATATGTTGTTAGATTTAAATATTTATGAATTTGGTTTGGATGGCGTTAGCGTTTTAATGAAATATCAATCATTTGTGCATTGCAATTATTGATTAGTTCAATTTAAAAGCTAAATTTTGATACCAAATTCATCCATATTTTAATCTATAAGTTTATAAAATGCAACTCTTATGAACTGTGGACTGCGATTCACTGTTATTAATCAACACTTGGAATCCAATGACGTTACATTTTGTGTTTAAGAAATGAACTCTTTTTATTAATTTATACAAATTAATTACTCACTCAATCAATCAATCATTACATACTAACTAAGTCACTTATACTCAAATATTGTATATTTCTCTTGTTTTTAAGAGTGAAACTAAGATGTGTGTCATAACAACATATTTGCCAGCAGCGTATATAAAATAATTTTGTATCAACGTTTAAAAACATTCGCATACAGCATTAAAGTTATTTATAAACCAAATTGTTTGTTATGGCAGTACTCCCTCAAAATTGATGTTGATGAAACATACAGAAAGGCATCATTTCAAGGCCAACATAGGCTCCTGTTGACACGCTACATTAGCAAGCGTGCAGCGAGCTATCTCCCGTTCGCCACGCGCAATTACGAGGCTGACCTTGCCCACGTGCACACGAGCGCTTCGTGCAGAAATAGTGCAGCTTTGCTGGGGCAAATGTTACGAGAAAATCAAATCCGGCAGATGGTGGGATAATGATCGATTTTGCACACTGCCCGACACAGTTACTTAGCAAATTATTATTATTAGTAGTAGTAGTAGTAGTAGTAGCAGCAGCAGTAGTAGTAGTAGTAGTAGTAGTAGTAGTAGTAATAGTACTAGTAGTAGTAGTGATTATAATAATTATGATGATGATGATGATGATACTGATGATGATGATTATGATGATGAAGATAATGCTGCTGCTGATGATAATATGGTGGTGGTTCCCCCCGTGGTTGTGGTGGTATGATTATTAATATAAATTGTTTAATTACAGGTATAATCAAAGTAACACGTATAGTATAATTTTACTTTATACACGCAATCATAATATTTTACATTAAATTTGCTAATTATTGTATAATTGTAGAGTTTTTTCTGACGATTTTGTAGGAAAATGTTGTTTTGTTTTTTTACTTTCAAGCACACAACATGCATCGGTTTTCGGTATACGTGTATGAAAGAAATATAGGAGCACCAAGTATCATCGTTTCTGATCTTGTGTAGTGGTATTCGTTTTTCACCAGCATCCGTCTTGGCTTCATTGACAAACGGGCAAGCATGTTGGGAAATGCAAACGCTCTAGTGGTTGTTATATACTGTACGCGAACAGGTGAATACTGCAGCACACATACGGGTAATCATTGGACTTGCGCCCAATACACTCTAAGGTATGAAATAAGTTTATTGTCGTAGACAAGCTACATTGGAACCAACTGTGGTATCGCATTGATTGCGATTCCCGCCTTTATATGTTTGCCTTTGGAACGTGGTTTATGGAAAAGGTGCAAGGGCATGTATTCACAAAGCTGCTATGAGAAGTCTTAACTTACGTTGTACTTACCGGTAAGTGGAGATTATAGATAAAACTTTCCATGTGAAACCCATTTATTTGTGTTTACAAAAGGGTAAATTATGAAACATCGAAGCACTATTTACTACTTTATAATAGTTTAATGTAAAATGACCTATAAATGACTCAAATAGAGATGTAAGGAATCGTATGGATTTAAGAAATTTACTTTTTAAAAGTTGAACTTGTGTTGTTTGTGAATACGGGCCCAAAACAATTTGTATTTCATGAACTTATTTTCATTATCAACGTCGACTAATTAACATAAATAATAATGGGCCAAATGGAATAAATTGGCTAACTTCACAGACAAGACGAGTAATTCAAGTACATCTCGTGTTCACACTGTTATACACAACAGTTCACTACATTCGCGTGTAAGGTTAGATAACAGTAAATGGTGTACGGGTACCTCTCTGTGGTCGTACAGTTCACTACA
>CM051034.1:14166479-14176479 GCA_027627225.1 Congeria kusceri
CTAGCGAAAAACCCCCGACCCTGAAGTTTTTAGGGACGATTATTTTCTGTGAAATCCATATTTGTCAGATTTTGGAAAATATTCAATGGTTTTTACCGAAATGTGTCTTTAAAAGAAAACAGTAAAACAAACTCAATCCCGACCCTACCTAACTTTGTTGACACGGTTGCCCGAAACAAATAAAAAAATTTGGCCGAAGTTAAATAATGATCTCAGCCATATTGACTTTCTTCAATAAATTTATTTCGTGATTTCGAAAATAACCGGAAAGTTACGAAAACAAACGATGTCTTACGCAAATATCCGCCAGTCTCTCCGAAAACTCCGTAAACAGTCTCAACATCCCCCTGGCTGTACACGACCGCAAGACTCACTGCGCATGTCAGGAAAACCGGAAGTAGCCTCATTTCTAAATTCTGGAAAATGAAATCATGGTAATTAAAATTTGCGAAAACGTAATTAAGCAAACCGATATTTGAATTCACATAACATTTCAAGATGATTATCTATAGTATCTACACGTGCATTGACAAGGATCATAATTGTCTACATTTGCATTTTGGTTGTACATGTCCATATTAAAGTAATACTTAACCCGATCGCATTTTTCGTGTAACATCTTTTAGAATATAAGCCTAAGATTTAAACAAATTATAATATTGGAAAGAACCTTAATTTGAATATACGCGCTATGTTCACTGTTATTTGCTGAATAAATATTTAACGTTATTCTAATAGAAGTTTCATATTATTAATAGTTTAATGTACTGCAAACCGATAATATATCGATTATGCGACTAACACTAGAAGGTATACACTTGAAGATCAGAATTTCTTTTTTGATTCATCTTTAAAATGTTAATTTGAAGTATTTGGAATTTAGTTTTGTATGAATAAAATATCTAACAGATTTTCATAGAAAACATTTGACATACCTGGATGAATTATCCCGCAAATGTAATATGTATTGACTATAAAAATAACTTAATTTGTGAAAAGGTTCGCACTTAAACTCAGCAGACAGGAAACAGGAAAATTCACGTAAGTCCAATTCGTAACGTGATAACTGTCAAAACGTATGATATATAGCGGGTTTATTATCAAAATGTGCAACACCTTCACGTCCTGTGGGACAAAATAGACTACGATATTGTGTAATATTAGCTGGTTAATTTCGATGGGGAGACTTCCGGGTGGCATGGTGGAGTCCGGGTTGACTCGAGGTACATAGTGGGAATAGGACTGAAAATTAGACTTGAGACGGATAGAGAATCAGGTAAATAGACATTTGTAGCATAAATACATTTCTTTAATATTTTCAGAATTTGTTAAAAATGTCAATAATTTTAAAAATATATAGTGACGCCCACATACCGTTTTAATAAGTTTGAACGTTCGTTGCTTATTTGTTGTGCTTTGTCGATTTTTTTATTGTTAAAAACAATCAACACAATTTCCTATAATTCATTTTGCGATACATATAGTCTACTTTATTAACAATTAATAATTATTCTCATTCGAGCTTCAAACTTTAAAAAGAAGGGTTGCTTGTTTGTATACAATTAATTCGAGTTGTTTTCTTTATACTAGTCATATTTATGCATTTTGATCGTATACACACAGAAATCATACTTTAAAGTACATTTACTAGTAAATATATGCCATTTGCAGGCTGTGGACGATTGCGTTTTCTTTTACCGAAAAGCACCATTCCTTATAATTCATTTTGCAAAACGAGTTGTTTAATATTTAAAGAACCCAATAATCAGTATCATTATTACCCCTTCACAGCATGCGTCGTTCCGTATTGCTAGTGGTGTGCGCGGCGCTTTGCACTGCCTTGACCGTCGGCATGCCACATCAGCCGCCCAACTGGAAGGTATATAAGGACAAGCAAATGCAGATGATGCCTGAGGTTCAGGTGGTGAACAATTTTTGTAAGTGACATTTTAGTTTAGTAGACAAAATAACTGTCGACATGATATCAATGGTCTCCGATCAATTTTGCAGTTTTAAGACTAGAGGATTCTTACGTGTTATAGCGATGGCATAAATAACAATATAATGGATTTTAAATTATTAAAGTTAAGGCTGTTGGCTTTTCGCTATATTTAAGATGAAATATAACATTTTTGCGAAAAAATGTGCTAGGTTTTCGTTTCGCGATCAAACAAGACAGAGCCTCTATTATATCAACACAATTATGACAGTTGAGTACCAGGTTACCTATTGGGTGTCGTGTTGTTGTTGTTTGGCTTCCGTGGGCAATTGCCAGTTTCCAGCAAACACGTGCATAAATATTATACGCGATAGCATTGCACATAGCAGAGTAAATATACCATGTATGACAAGTGTATGTTCTGTTTATTCTCATTTCTCCTGGCATTCATTGATCATCTAGTCTTGGAAATGTATTAATATAAGTAAGAAAAGTAACTGAGCTGGCATCGCAGTACATGAATGCAACGCCTACATGTGCATCTCTGTGAATGTACAATTATGAGGCCTGTCGTGAAAAACCCGGGCTTAATGCATGTGCGTAAAGTGTCGTCCCGGATTAGCCTGTGCAGTCGGCCAAGGCTAATTCAGGACGATACTTTCCGCTTTTATGGTATTTTGACTATATTGTTTCAAGGAAGTCTCTTTTTAACGTAAATCCACTGTAGGCGGAAGTGTCTTACCGGAATGCACAGGCAAATTCGGGATGACACTTTCCGCACATGCATTCAGTCCGATTTTCCCACGACACGGTCATATATTTATACATCCCTTCACGGTGTTTTATGCAGTTCTACTATATCAAATATATATATCAAGGTCACATTCATTTTGTGAACTATTTATTTAAAGGACATTCAGACTCGAAATTCGAAATATACGTATATGGAAATTAGAACAAACTAGGAATTTGAAATATATCTATATATAAAATAGAAGAGACTAGGAATTTGAAATACATTTATAGTCGACTCCCAATGCCTCGAACTCGCTTGACTCGAGGGACCAATATTTTATTGATATATATTCGTATCAATTTTTGTCGTTTGGCTTGAATTTGCGAGGGTTTAATTTTCGGATGGCTCGAAGTGTTTGTCACGGTCCCAGTCACAGTTTTCACACATATACTTGTTTTTTGGGCTCGAACAGGCCTCGGTCGCATCAGTCGTTTATTGATTCGATGCGATTAAGTGGTGTCAAGTTTTAAGAGAACACACTTATAATTGATTTCCCAGCTTTCATAAACTTAAATAAATGACAGAAACAAAAACAAATACAAAATACCAAAAAAAATGTTTGACGTCTGTTAATCACCAGTATAAATTTTTGAAAACCGTTAAATAGGAGACCTTAACTAAGGCAGATGGATTACGGCCTGTACATGTATAAGTGTAAGTTCTCGAACTCCGTTTCGCTCGAAGTTTCCTTGATGGCCCCTGCGACCTCGAGCAATCTGGAGTCGACTGTATATAGAAAACAGAACAAACTGGGAATTTGAAATATATGTATATAGAAAATAGAACTGACAAGAAATTTAAAATATTAATCTTATTCTATATGTATATAGAAAATAGAACAGACTAGAAATGTGAAATATATCAGGTATATAGTAAATATAACAACTTATTAAAAATGCTTATGGTGCATTACAGTAATTATTACGTTGTGTCAATATATTGACATACCGGTAGTGTTAGAATTCTTATTATCAAAAAAACAGAGCAAGGGCCATGAAAGAACTGAAAAAAAATATGAATACCTATGCTTTTTTACGTCCAGCAGTAGTCTGTAATAATCCAAAATTGACTTTTCGGCAGACAGCCTCAGTTTGGAAATACTGAGAGGCTAATGAGGTAATTTTCGCGCCTAATCAAAGCCTGACACAATTGATATAATTAGGGTTATGTAAACGTGTCGAAGGCATTAGAAAAGCTGTATATTGGGAAATACGAGGGTTGTCCCAAAACTCCGTAACAGACTTAACTAACAGCACAGAACACCATGAAATAAAACAAAATTTAACACAAGTGAACGTTGATATGTCATGTGTGTTTACAGAAATTTACATTCAGATAACGATACAGTAACATATACAAGACAGTCACTAAATGTGTGTGGTTTTAATGTAACAAATGTAAAACAAATAATATGTTCTCTGGAAATACACACCGTATTAATCAGCCTTTGTGTAAAATACATCTGTATTCTCTGTATTCACAGGGCCTGTGATTTTCGCGATCTTATCACTTCCCTTTATCCTGAGACGCCCCAGCTCCGCCGCTCTCGTCAGCAACGCGACTCTCGCGGCCAACGGCATCACTGTCATCCGCGAAACTCCATGCTGCTAACACGGATTTACTGCAGACGATATAACGAAAACACACTTGCTGTCACTTGGAACTGTTACGTTGTTTTTTTTTTCATCCACATGCTTCACGATTAGTATAATAGTATAATCACGAATAAAGAGAAAAATAGCAGCGTTGTGAATATAGTTATTTATTCACGGTCAATATATGCAGCAAATATAATCGATTCCAGACATATAGCGGTAAAACGCCACAATAACGAGTGACACAGATCTCTGTACGTTTATACACCTCTTTTCGAACGGTGTCTGGACGACAAAACGCCGCGATTATGTTTTGTTGCTGTTTCGTAGTTTATTGACAGGTCCTTCCGCGCCTGAGGCTGCATCATGTGAGGACCTGCCCCTGTGACCTGGCAGGGGAAAATGGTTAATTTTGAGCCAAATTAGGTCAAATTTATCCCAGCTGCCCGGGCACAATCCAATGAGATAAGTCCGATCCAAATTGGCCAGTGCACGTTGGCCATTGAGACCTTAATGTGCTCTGATTCCTCGCCGATCTGAGTGACAATTTCAGATAATCCCTTCCGTCCAATGCGCGCTGCGCCGCCCTGTCCAGGCTCTTCCAAACGACTGACGTCCCGAACCCCCAGACAGTTCCCTAGCACGTTGAGCGTACTCGGTACCGCTGTCCGGGGACACTTCCATAGTTTTCATAGGAACCACCCCCTGGAAGTCTTCCTCCTCTGCTGTCACTTCCACTGCTCCCCTTTATCTTCCAGCCCACCTTCTGCCGTGGTAATATCCAGACGGATAGGTGCGGTAGTGTTTGGCTTCCGACAGGTCTTCTGCGGTCACAAAACAGCGTGGAAAGACGACCGACTCGAGGGCTGACGGTACTAAGCCGATGTTCGCAAAGCCACTCACAGAAATTTCCATATCCGACTCCCTGGTCATAAGAGGCGTAAGCCAATGCGGCTGTAAGTTGGAGAGTCTTCAGAGGTTCCTCCGTGGGCGACTTGCCCCCGGGTCACGACGAGGACGTCTCGGCTATTTAATCCAGAACGCCGCGATTATGAATGACGCCGGGCTATATATGCCACACTTACGTACAACGGACGTTGTTATACGTCGCACAGCAGTTAAGGTCAGTAAAAAAGGATATCACAATACGCCGTATAATTTTGTTAGCGACTAGAATTGCCACTGTCATGCAAATACCCCCACTCATGCCGCGTTGTCACGAGGATATTAATACAAGCAACAATGTAGTTTAGAGGTGTAAAATGTATGTACAACTGGGAAAATATATTGACAAATGAGAAAAACTCTGTATACTAGTATAATGCTGCTAGAGTTATAATGTTTTGGCACTGCACTCCAGCTAACACACATCTATCCGTGTATGAAGTTTGAGTTCAATCCCTTTAGTAGTTTTTGACAGAGATCTAATTTTTGATAAAATGACCATACAAGAAAAATTTACAAAGGGGAATAACTCTGTAAATAATGCAGCTAGAATTATAGTTCTTGTGCACTGCACTCCACCTAACTATCATCTATCCACGTATGAAGCTTGAGGTCAATCCCCTCAGTAGTTTTTTGACAGAGATCTATTAACAAACATAGTACAGGAATATTGGGCTTGTTGCTCAGTGTAGGTCTCGTTTTATGAAACCTGGAGAAGTGGTGATTGCAGAAAATGTTTGTTGATAGAACTTTGTTTCTTAGAAAAGGGCCAGACAAGGAAAACTCACAAAGGGGAAATAACTCGGTAAAAATTGCCGCTAGAGTTATATTTATCTTGTGCACTGCACTCTGCCTAACAACTATCTATCCATGCATGAAGTTCGAGATCTATCCCTGCAGTAGTTTTTGAGAAAATGGCCGGTCAAGGAAAAATGACAATGCGAAATAACTCCATAAATAATGCAGCTAGAGTTATAAATCTTCTGCACTGTACTCCGCCTAACAACCATCTATCCAATGTATGAAGTTTGAAGTTGATATCTAAAAGGGTTTGAAAGTTATGCTCCGGACACACACAAAAAACCCATCCATACAGACAGACAGAGAAGCTGATTCCATTATAACCCCCTTACAACTTTGTTGTGCGGTGAGTATAATAATACATCCACGACTTAACTCTAATGATGACTGTAAGTTAGCGGACAAGTACTAGTGCAAAATACTAGTAAATCAATGTAAATACAAAATTACAATATGAAAACAGCATTCGCGTATACAGTGTATGTTTATTTCTGCAACAGATACAGAGGTTGGAATTGTAGGACATGTACAAGTGGCTTTATGCACCAATATATAACAAAGGAACATTTATAATAAAAAACAAACAGCGCTGAAAACAATGGTAATTCGAAAACAACAACAACAATCAACAATAGTAAGCACACTCGGTTACATACACCATGTACATTCTGAAAAACCAAAATCATCTATATATAAATGTCAATTCATTTCGTTACTTTCAGAAAAAAAATCCCATTTAACTTAGCATCACTAACTTTGTACAAAAAAATTAAACTTAGCTGACTCAATGCTACACCATGGTAATGTGTCAATGTAATGGCATTACATAGTTTTGAATTGAATAAAAGGCCATACCGTCGATATATACCATTTACCCACCGCACTTTACAATCAGACTTTCCTTGCCAATGCATATTAACATGAAATGTACGGTAATGTAACAACTCGCCCCATTAAAAACTCGCCCCATGTTTAATAACAACTCGCCCCATGTTTAATAACAACTCGCCCCATATGTATAACAACACGAAAACACGAATCACATTGCAAATACACTGTAAGGTGTGGTTTCATTGCGTTTTAATGTTCAATTATTCATATAAAAATAGCAAAATACCAATATCCACTGGCCGAAAATCATAGGTCGTGCACCATGTGGGAAGAGTACGTGGTCAACAAACTTACGACCGTTTGGAGTTACCCTCTTTAAAATTGCGTAGCTGGAGAGGGCCACTATGCATAAAGAAAACAGAAGAGAGAATACAATAAAGAGAATAGAAAATACATGTATCTAAACGAGTTGTACAATCAACGGAAGGGATTTTGTCCGTGTACGTAAAAAGGAGCGGGAGGGATTGTGTCCAGATACAGAAAATGCAACTAGTCCTCAGTTACTTGACAAACGGTTTAAATGGGCAAAGCGGTATGCATCACTGAAAGAATACTTGATTATTTCTTAAGAATTTTAAAATTACTAAATGGTTAAATGCGTGTATAAATGCTAGTACATGTATATGACAGCTGACAGAAAACGTCCCAGTTACTAGATATGTAGTTTGAAAACATACGTATAGCTTTAAAAATAATGCCGCTTAATTGATCACAGTGAGTGATATCAAAGTTAGTAATCTATAACTAGAAAAAAAAGATTTAAAATCTGAAGAAATAAAAAGATACACAAATTCATCCACAACATTAACAAGAAAAAAGCATATAATGTAACAGTAGCACAGTAAAAAAACTTGAAAAACTAGACAAATCTGTATATAATGGATCAACCCACAAATGCCATTCCCCCTGAGATAAACTGGCAATGAAAATCAAACAAAATACCTAAAATATACCAAACAATACACATACGTCTATACTAAATGTGATAATTGTAGTATCTACATGAACTCAGCTCTATTTATGTATAATCGAGCAGGTTGTCTCATTCATTTTAACACTCAATTATCTAAACATTGTAATAATTAATGGCAAGAAAGTTATGTTCTAAAAACTAAAAAAACAACATACGAAATCCTTTAAAGCTGACCCATTGATGCACACATATGAACAAATTAATAATTTCAAAATTGCTTTGAAATACATTTAAAATAGGCATATGAAATTATTACAAACAAAATCATGTGAAAAAGCATGCACACTTTGAGCACATTCCTTTTAAATTTCATTCAGACGTAATATATACATGTGAACTTATTATAACAAAAGATGCTACTACAAATGTTGAAATACATTACCAATAAAATAGGCATGCGGCCAGTTTAAACAGGTTTGCACTTTTTGTATTATTGTTTGTACAATTAGGGCGTTTTACTATTGTATAACCATTTAGCATGTATGTCTACAACTAAATGTTAAAAAAACAACACAAAACGTTTGTTTTGACAGGATGTTTTACATAGGGTGGAGGTGATGATGTTCCCTAACCACTACCTTCTTCTGACATGGTTTGCTTTGAGCTAAACTTGGTACATTTTGACCTGATTTGTCTTGGTCAGAATATGTTTCGACAGGAGCGCCTTAATTTGCTTTTCAGACATACTTTAGCGGCTGAAGCCATAGTATGAGGAGTCTAAAGGTATTTGAGGCATGTCATGGGAAAACCGGGCTTAATGCATGCGCGTAAAGTATCGTCCCGGATTAGCTTGTGAAGTGCGCACATGCTAATTCGGGACGGCACTTTCCGCCTGCAGTGAATTCATGTTTGAAACAGAAAATACCATAAAAGCGGAAAGTGCCATCCCGGATTAGCCTGTGCGGACTGCAGAGGCTAATCCGTGACGACACTTTACGCACATGCATTAAGACCGGTTTTCTCACGACGCCCCTCTTTTTTTTTTTAACCAACTCTTAACCCAAGAATAAACAAGTCAAATATTTTATAATTTTAATTAAATATGTACCCTACATGAACCTGACAGGGCAAGATTAGTACATGTATTTACTATTTTAACATGAATATACTTCAGAATTCACAAGAGAATAAGGTTTATAGTTATATTTTTTAGGGGTTAGGTTAATTGCAAACTCAATTAGTGCTATTCTGCTTCAATAGCACATTATCAAATATTGTTACATTCACAAGCACCAAATTCTTAAACGGACAGTTTCACAGTTTGGGTTGGAAAGAAGTATTTCTCTCAAAGTGGAATTTTAAAACAGGAATTTGTAGACTAAATCACAAAAAAATGCTGCTATGCAGTTTAGTTGGAAAACAGAATTATGTTGATAATTATTATGCCAGTTTGTGTAAAAACTTTCCTACGGTGTGTTAACAAGGTAGCACATTTTTTTCTTGAAAAACAACAAATATTTGTCAGATTATTAACTTTGCAAAAGCAATGTGCTTTTCAAATCTTGAAATGTGCACTGTCAATGTATTATACAACAAGGAAAGTCAGTTTTAATAAATTATTTATCATAGCCAAAAACTGCAGAACTTTAAACTGTCTTGATCAATTGTACAAATCAATCTTGATTTGAGGCCTGTCGTGGGAAAACCAGGCTTAATGCATGCACGTAAAGTGTCATCCCTAAACCAGGACGGCACTTTCCGCTTTAATGGTATTTTCTGTTTCAAGGAAGTCTCTTATAAACATAAATCCACTGTAGGCGGAAAGTGTCCTACATGCACTAAGTCTGGTTTTCTAAGTAGTAGTAATAGTACTAGCAGTAGTAGTGATGATAATAATTATGATGATGATGATGATACTGATGATGATGATGACGATGATTATGATGATGAAGATAATGCTGCTGCTGATGATAATATGGTGGTGGTTCCCCCGTGGTTGTGGTGGTATGATTATTAATATAAAATTGTTTAATTACAGGTATAATCAAAGTAACACGTATAGTATAATTTTACTTTATACACGCAATCATAATAGTTTACATTAAATTTGCTAATTATTG
>CM051034.1:14181479-14188979 GCA_027627225.1 Congeria kusceri
ATATAAGTAAGAAAAGTAACTGAGCTGGCATCGCAGTACATGAATGCAACGCCTACATGTGCATCTCTGTGAATGTACAATTATGAGGCCTGTCGTGAAAAACCCGGGCCTAATGCATGTGCGTAAAGTGTCGTCCCGGATTAGCCTGTGCATTCGGCCAAGGCTAATTCAGGACGATACTTTCCGCTTTTATGGTATTTTGACTATATTGTTTCAAGGAAGTCTCTTTTTTAACGTAAATCCACTGTAGGCGGAAAGTGTCGTACCGGACTGCACAGGCAAATTCGGGATGACACTTTCCGCACATGCATTCAGTCCGATTTTCCCACGACACAGTCATATATTTATACATCCCTTCACGGTGTTTTGTGCAGTTCTACTATATCAAATATATATATCAAGATCACATTCATTTTGTGAACTATTTATTTAAAGGACATGCAGACTCGAAATTCGAAATATACGTATATGGAAATTAGAACAAACTAGGAATTTGAAATATATCTATATATAAAATAGAAGAGACTAGGAATTTGAAATACATTTATAGTCGACTCCCAATGCCTCGAACTCGCTTGACTCGAGGGACCAATATTTTATTGATATATATTCGTATCAATTTTTGTCGTTTGGCTCGAATTTGCGAGGGTCGAATTTTCGGATGGCTGGAAGTGTTTGTCACGGTCCCAGTTACAGTTTTCACACATATACTTGTTGTTTGGGCTCGAACAGGCCTCGGTCGCATCAGTCGTTTATTGATTCGATGCGATTAAGTGGTGTCAAGTTTTAAGAGAACACACTTATAATTGATTTCACAGCTTTCATAAACTGAAATAAATGACAGAAATAAAAACAAATTCAAAATATAAAGGAAAAGGTTTGACGTCTGTTAATCACCAGTATAAATATTTGAAAACCGTTAAATAGAAGACCTTGACTAAGGCAGATGGATTACGGCCTGTACATGTATAAGTGTAAGTTCTCGAACTCCGTTTCGCTCGAAGTTTCCTTGATGGCCCCTGCGACCTCGAGCAATCTGGAGTCGACTGTATATAGAAAACAGAACAAACTGGGAATTTGAAATATATGTATATAGAAAATAGAACTGACAAGAAATTTAAAATATTAATCTTATTCTATATGTATATAGAAAATAGAACAGACTAGAAATGTGAAATATATCAGGTATATAGTAAATATAACAACTTATTAAAAATGCTTATGGTGCATTACAGTAATTATTACGTTGTGTCAATATATTGACATACCGGTAGT
Source organism: Congeria kusceri (assembly GCA_027627225.1). Classification (NCBI taxonomy): domain Eukaryota; kingdom Metazoa; phylum Mollusca; class Bivalvia; order Myida; family Dreissenidae; genus Congeria; species Congeria kusceri. The sequence goes on from CM051034.1 coordinate 14,182,755, forward strand.
GTTAGAATTCTTATTATCAAAAAAAACAGAGCAAGGGCCATTAAAGAACTGAAAAAAATGAATACCTATGCTTTTTTACGACCAGCAGTAGTCTGTAATAATCCAAAATTGACTTTTCGGCAGACAGCCTCAGTTTGGAAATACTGAGAGGCTAATGAGGTACTTTTCGCGCCTAATCAAAGCCTGACACAATTGATATAATTAGGGTTATGTAAACGTGTCGAAGGCATTAGAAAAGCTGTATATTGGGAAATACGAGGGTTGTCCCAAAATTGCGTAACAGACTTAACTAACAGCACAGAACACCATGAAATAAAACAAAATTTAACACAAGTGAACGTTGATATGTCATGTGTGTTTACAGAAATTTACATTCAGATAACGATACAGTAACATATACAAGACAGTCACTAAATGTGTGTGGTTTTAATGTAACAAATGTAAAACAAATAATATGTTCTCTGGAAATACACACCGTATTAATCAGCCTTTGTGTAAAATACATCTGTATTCTCTGTATTCACAGGGCCTGTGATTTTCGCGATCTTATCACTTCCCTTTATCCTGAGACGCCCCAGCTCCGCCGCTCTCGTCAGCAACGCGACTCTCGCGGCCAACGGCATCACTGTCATCCGCGAAACTCCATGCTGCTAACACGGATTTACTGCAGACGATATAACGAAAACACACTTGCTGTCACTTGGAACTGTTACGTTTTTGTTTTTTTCATCAACATGCTTCACGATTAGTATAATAGTATAATCACGAATAAAGAGAAAAATAGCAGCGTTGTGAATATAGTTATTTATTCACAGTCAATATATGCAGCAAATATAATCGATTCCAGACATATAGCGGTAAAACGCCACAATAACGAGTGACACAGATCTCTGTACGTTTATACACCTCTTTTCGAACGGTGTCTGGACGACAAAACGCCGCGATAGTGTTTTGTTGTTGTTTCGTAGTTTATTGACAGGTCCTTCCGCGCCTGAGGCTGCGTCATGTAAGGACCTGCCCCTGTGACCTGGCTGGGGAAAATGGTTAATTTTGAGCCAAATTAGGTCAAATTTATCCACCGCCCGGGCACAATCCAATGAGATAAGTCCGATCCAAATTGGCCAGTGCACGTTGGCCATTGAGACCTTAATGTGCTCTGATTCCTCGCCGATCTGAGTGACAATTTCAGATAATCCCTTCCGTCCAATGCGCGCTGCGCCGCCCTGTCCAGGCTCTTCCAAACGACTGACGTCCCGAACCCCCAGACAGTTCCCTAGCACGTTGAGCGTACTCGGTACCGCTGTCCGGGGACACTTCCATAGTTTTCATAGGAGCCACCCCCTGGAAGTCTTCCTCCTCTGCTGTCACTTCCACTGCTCCCCTTTATCTTCCAGCCCACCTTCTGCCGTGGTAATATCCAGACGGATAGGTGCGGTAGTGTTTGGCTTCCGACAGGTCTTCTGCAGTCACAAAACAGCGTGGAAAGACGACCGACTCGAGGGCTGACGGTACTAAGCCGATGTTCGCAAAGCCACTCACAGAAATTTCCATATCCGACTCCCTGGTCATAAGAGGCGTAAGCCAATGCGGCTGTAAGTTGGAGAGTCTTCAGAGGTTCCTCCGTGGGCGACTTGCCCCCGGGTCACGACGAGGACGTCTCGGCTATTTAATCCAGAATGCCGCGAGTATGAATGACGCCGGGCTATATATGCCACACTTACGTACAACGGACGTTGTTATACGTCGCACAGCAGTTAAGGTCAGTAAAAAAGGATATCACAATACGCCGTATAATTTTTTTAACGACTAGAATTGCCACTGTCATGCAAATACCCCCACTCATGCCGCGTTGTCACGAGGATATTAATACAAGCAACAATGTAGTTTAGAGGTGTAAAATGTATGTACAACTGGGAAAATATATTGACAAATGAGAAAAACTCTGTATACTAGTATAATGCTGCTAGAGTTATAATGTTTTGGCACTGCACTCCAGCTAACACACATCTATCCGTGTATGAAGTTTGAGTTCAATCCCTTCAGTAGTTTTTGACAGAGATCTAATTTTTGATAAAATGACCAGACAAGAAAAATTGACAAAGGGGAATAACTCTGTAAATAATGCAGCTAGAATTATAGTTCTTGTGCACTGCACTCCAACTAACTATCATCTATCCACGTATGAAGCTTGAGGTCAATCCCCTCAGTAGTTTTTTGACAGAGATCTATTAACAAACATAGTACAGGAATATTGGGCTTGTTGCTCAGTGTAGGTCTCGTTTTATGAAACCTGGAGAAGTGGTGATTGCAGAAAATGTTTGTTGATAGAACTTTGTTTCTTAGAAAAGGGCCAGACAAGGAAAACTCACAAAGGGGAAATAACTCGGTAAAAATTGCCGCTAGATTTATATTTATCTTGTGCACAGCACTCTGCCTAACAACTATCTATCCATGCATGAAGTTCGATATCAATCCCTGCAGTAGTTTTTGAGAAAATGGCCGGTCAAGGAAAAATAACAATGCGAAATAACTCCATAAATAATGCAGCTAGAGTTATAAATCTTCTGCACTGTACTCCGCCTAACAACCATCTATCCAATGTATGAAGTTTGAAGTTGATATCTAAAAGGGTTTGAAAGTTATGCTCCGGACACACACAAAAAACCCATCCATACAGACAGACAGAGAAGCTGATTCCATTATAACCCCCTTACAACTTTGTTGTGCGGTGAGTATAATAATACATCCACGACTTAACTCTAATGATGACTGTAAGTTAGCGGACAAGTACTAGTGCAAAATACTAGTAAATCAATGTAAATACAAAATTACAATATGAAAACAGCATTCGCTTATACAGTGTATGTTTATTTCTGCAACAGATACAGAGGTTGGAATTGTAGGACATGTACAAGTGGCTTTATGCACCAATATATAACAAAGGAACATTTATAATAAAAAACAAACAGCGCTGAAAACAATGGTAATTCGAAAACAACAACAACAATCAACAATAGTAAGCACACTCGGTTACATACACCATGTACATTCTGAAAAACCAAAATCATCTATATATAAATGTCAATTCATTTCGTTACTTTCAGAAAAAAAATCCCATTTAACTTAGCATCACTAACTTTGTACAAAAAAATTAAACTTAGCTGACTCAATGCTACACCATGGTAATGTGTCAATGTAATGGCATTACATAGTTTTGAATTGAATAAAAGGCCATACCGTCGATATATACCATTTACCCACCGCACTTTACAATCAGACTTTCCTTGCCAATGCATATTAACATGAAATGTACGGTAATGTAACAACTCGCCCCATTAAAAACTCGCCACATGTTTAATAACAACTCGCCCCATGTTTAATAACAACTCGCCCCATATGTATAACAACACGAAAACACGAATCACATTGCAAATACACTGTAAGGTGTGGTTTCATTGCGTTTTAATGTTCAATTATTCATATAAAAATAGCAAAATACCAATATCCACTGGCCGAAAATCATAGGTCGTGCACCATGTGGGAAGAGTACGTGGTCAACAAACTTACGACCGTTTGGAGTTACCCTCTTTAAAATTGCGTAGCTGGAGAGGACCACTATGCATAAAGAAACAGAAGAGAGAATACAATAAAGAGAATAGAAAATACATGTATCTAAACGAGTTGTACAATCAACGGAAGGGATTTTGTCCGTGTACGTAAAAAGGAGCGGGAGGGATTGTGTCCAGATACTGAAAATGCAACTAGTCCTCAGTTACTTGACAAACGGTTTAAATGGGCAAAGCGGTATGCATCACTGAAAGAATACTTGATTATTTCTTAAGAATTTTAAAATTACTAAATGGTTAAATGCGTGTATAAATGCTAGTACATGTATATGACAGCTGACAGAAAACGTCCCAGTTACTAGATATGTAGTTTGAAAACATACGTATAGCTTTAAAAATAATGCCGCTTAATTGATCACAGTGAGTGATATCAAAGTTAGTAATCTATAACTAGAAAAAAAAGATTTAAAATCTGAAGAAATAAAAAGGTACACAAATTCATCCACAACATTAACAAGAAAAAAGCATATAATGTAACAGTAGCACAGTAAAAAAACTTGAAAAACTAGACAAATCTGTATATAATGGATCAACCCACAAATGCCATTCCCCCTGAGATAAACTGGCAATGAAAATCAAACAAAATACCTAAAATATACCAAACAATACACATACGTCTATACTAAATATGATAATTGTAGTATCTACATGAACTCAGCTCTATTTATGTATAATCGAGCAGGTTGTCTCATTCATTTTAACACTCGATTATCTAAACATTGTAATAATTATTGGTAAGAAAGTTATGTTCTAAAAATTAAAAAAACAACATACGAAATCATTTAAAAATGACCCATTGATGCACACATATGAACAAATTAATAATTTCAAAATTGCTTTGAAATACATTTAAAATAGGCATATGAAATTATTACAAACAAAATCATGTGAAAAAGCATGCACACTTTGAGCACATTCCTTTTTAATTTCATTCAGACGTAATATATACATGTGAACTTATTATAACAAAAGATGCTACTACAAATTAAGTGCATGTTGAAATACATTACCAATAAAACAGGCATGCGGCCAGTTTAAACAGGTTTGCACTTTTTGTATTATTGTTTGTGCAATTAGGGCGTTTTACTATTGTATAACCATTTAGCATGTATGTCTACAACTAAATGTTAAAAAAACAACACAAAACGTTTGTTTTGACAGGATGTTTTACATAGGGTGGAGGTGATGATGTTCCCTAACCACTACCTTCTTCTGACATGGTTTGCTTTGAGCTAAACTTGGTACATTTTGACCTGATTTGTCTTGGTCAGAATATGTTTCGACAGGAGCGCCTTAATTTGCTTTTCAGACATACTTTAGCGGCTGAAGCCATAGTATGAGGAGTCTAAAGGTATTTGAGGCATGTCATGGGAAAACCGGGCTTAATGCATGCGCGTAAAGTATCGTCCCGGATTAGCTTGTGAAGTGCGCACATGCTAATTCGGGACGGCACTTTCCGCCTGCAGTGAATTCATGTTTGAAACAGAAAATACCATAAAAGCGGAAAGTGCCATCCCGGATTAGCCTGTGCGGACTGCAGAGGCTAATCCGTGACGACACTTTACGCACATGCATTAAGACCGGTTTTCTCACGACGCCCCTCTTTTTTTTTTTAACCAACTCTTAACCCAAGAATAAACAAGTCAAATATTTTATCATTTTAATTAAATATGTACCATACATGAACCTGACAGGGCAAGATTAGTACATGTATTTACTATTTTAACATGAATATACTTCAGAATTCACAAGAGAATAAGGTTTATAGTTATATTTTTTAGGGGTTAGGTTAATTGCAAACTCAATTAGTGCTATTCTGCTTCAATAGCACATTATCAAATATTGTTACATTCACAAGCACCAAATTCTTAAACGGACAGTTTCACAGTTTGGGTTGGAAAGAAGTATTTCTCTCAAAGTGGAATTTTAAAACAGGAGTTTGTAGACTAAATCACAAAAAAATGCTGCTATGCAGTTTAGTTGGAAAACAGAATTATGTTGATAATTATTGTGCCAGTTTGTGTAAAAACTTTCCTACGGTGTGTTAACAAGGTAGCACATTTTTTTCTTGAAAAACAACAAATATTTGTCAGATTATTAACTTTGCAAAAGCAATGTGCTTTTCAAATCTTGAAATGTGCACTGTCAATGTATTATACAACAAGGAAAGTCAGTTTTAATAAATTATTTATCATAGCCAAAAACCGCAGAACTTTAAACTGTCTTGATCAATTGTACAAATCAATCTTGATTTGAGGCCTGTCGTGGGAAAACCAGGCTTAATGCATGCACGTAAAGTGTCATCCCTAAACCAGGACGGCACTTTCCGCTTTAATGGTATTTTCTGTTTCAAGGAAGTCTCTTATAAACATAAATCCACTGTAGGCGGAAAGTGTCCTACATGCACTAAGTCTGGTTTTCTAAGTAGTAGTAATAGTACTAGCAGTAGTAGTGATGATAATAATTATGATGATGATGATGATACTGATGATGATGATGACGATGATTATGATGATGAAGATAATGCTGTTGCTGATGATAATATGGTGGTGGTTCCCCCCGTGGTTGTGGTGGTATGATTATTAATATAAAATTGTTT
>CM051034.1:14193979-14201479 GCA_027627225.1 Congeria kusceri
TAAGAAAAGTAACTGAGCTGGCATCGCAGTACATGAATGCAACGCCTACATGTGCATCTCTGTGAATGTACAATTATGAGGCCTGTCGTGAAAAACCCGGGCCTAATGCATGTGCGTAAAGTGTCGTCCCGGATTAGCCTGTGCATTCGGCCAAGGCTAATTCAGGACGATACTTTCCGCTTTTATGGTATTTTGACTATATTGTTTCAAGGAAGTCTCTTTTTTAACGTAAATCCACTGTAGGCGGAAAGTGTCGTACCGGACTGCACAGGCAAATTCGGGATGACACTTTCCGCACATGCATTCAGTCCGATTTTCCCACGACACAGTCATATATTTATACATCCCTTCACGGTGTTTTGTGCAGTTCTACTATATCAAATATATATATCAAGATCACATTCATTTTGTGAACTATTTATTTAAAGGACATGCAGACTCGAAATTCGAAATATACGTATATGGAAATTAGAACAAACTAGGAATTTGAAATATATCTATATATAAAATAGAAGAGACTAGGAATTTGAAATACATTTATAGTCGACTCCCAATGCCTCGAACTCGCTTGACTCGAGGGACCAATATTTTATTGATATATATTCGTATCAATTTTTGTCGTTTGGCTCGAATTTGCGAGGGTCGAATTTTCGGATGGCTGGAAGTGTTTGTCACGGTCCCAGTTACAGTTTTCACACATATACTTGTTGTTTGGGCTCGAACAGGCCTCGGTCGCATCAGTCGTTTATTGATTCGATGCGATTAAGTGGTGTCAAGTTTTAAGAGAACACACTTATAATTGATTTCACAGCTTTCATAAACTGAAATAAATGACAGAAATAAAAACAAATTCAAAATATAAAGGAAAAGGTTTGACGTCTGTTAATCACCAGTATAAATATTTGAAAACCGTTAAATAGAAGACCTTGACTAAGGCAGATGGATTACGGCCTGTACATGTATAAGTGTAAGTTCTCGAACTCCGTTTCGCTCGAAGTTTCCTTGATGGCCCCTGCGACCTCGAGCAATCTGGAGTCGACTGTATATAGAAAACAGAACAAACTGGGAATTTGAAATATATGTATATAGAAAATAGAACTGACAAGAAATTTAAAATATTAATCTTATTCTATATGTATATAGAAAATAGAACAGACTAGAAATGTGAAATATATCAGGTATATAGTAAATATAACAACTTATTAAAAATGCTTATGGTGCATTACAGTAATTATTACGTTGTGTCAATATATTGACATACCGGTAGTGTTAGAATTCTTATTATCAAAAAAAACAGAGCAAGGGCCATTAAAGAACTGAAAAAAATGAATACCTATGCTTTTTTACGACCAGCAGTAGTCTGTAATAATCCAAAATTGACTTTTCGGCAGACAGCCTCAGTTTGGAAATACTGAGAGGCTAATGAGGTACTTTTCGCGCCTAATCAAAGCCTGACACAATTGATATAATTAGGGTTATGTAAACGTGTCGAAGGCATTAGAAAAGCTGTATATTGGGAAATACGAGGGTTGTCCCAAAATTGCGTAACAGACTTAACTAACAGCACAGAACACCATGAAATAAAACAAAATTTAACACAAGTGAACGTTGATATGTCATGTGTGTTTACAGAAATTTACATTCAGATAACGATACAGTAACATATACAAGACAGTCACTAAATGTGTGTGGTTTTAATGTAACAAATGTAAAACAAATAATATGTTCTCTGGAAATACACACCGTATTAATCAGCCTTTGTGTAAAATACATCTGTATTCTCTGTATTCACAGGGCCTGTGATTTTCGCGATCTTATCACTTCCCTTTATCCTGAGACGCCCCAGCTCCGCCGCTCTCGTCAGCAACGCGACTCTCGCGGCCAACGGCATCACTGTCATCCGCGAAACTCCATGCTGCTAACACGGATTTACTGCAGACGATATAACGAAAACACACTTGCTGTCACTTGGAACTGTTACGTTTTTGTTTTTTTCATCAACATGCTTCACGATTAGTATAATAGTATAATCACGAATAAAGAGAAAAATAGCAGCGTTGTGAATATAGTTATTTATTCACAGTCAATATATGCAGCAAATATAATCGATTCCAGACATATAGCGGTAAAACGCCACAATAACGAGTGACACAGATCTCTGTACGTTTATACACCTCTTTTCGAACGGTGTCTGGACGACAAAACGCCGCGATAGTGTTTTGTTGTTGTTTCGTAGTTTATTGACAGGTCCTTCCGCGCCTGAGGCTGCGTCATGTAAGGACCTGCCCCTGTGACCTGGCTGGGGAAAATGGTTAATTTTGAGCCAAATTAGGTCAAATTTATCCACCGCCCGGGCACAATCCAATGAGATAAGTCCGATCCAAATTGGCCAGTGCACGTTGGCCATTGAGACCTTAATGTGCTCTGATTCCTCGCCGATCTGAGTGACAATTTCAGATAATCCCTTCCGTCCAATGCGCGCTGCGCCGCCCTGTCCAGGCTCTTCCAAACGACTGACGTCCCGAACCCCCAGACAGTTCCCTAGCACGTTGAGCGTACTCGGTACCGCTGTCCGGGGACACTTCCATAGTTTTCATAGGAGCCACCCCCTGGAAGTCTTCCTCCTCTGCTGTCACTTCCACTGCTCCCCTTTATCTTCCAGCCCACCTTCTGCCGTGGTAATATCCAGACGGATAGGTGCGGTAGTGTTTGGCTTCCGACAGGTCTTCTGCAGTCACAAAACAGCGTGGAAAGACGACCGACTCGAGGGCTGACGGTACTAAGCCGATGTTCGCAAAGCCACTCACAGAAATTTCCATATCCGACTCCCTGGTCATAAGAGGCGTAAGCCAATGCGGCTGTAAGTTGGAGAGTCTTCAGAGGTTCCTCCGTGGGCGACTTGCCCCCGGGTCACGACGAGGACGTCTCGGCTATTTAATCCAGAACGCCGCGAGTATGAATGACGCCGGGCTATATATGCCACACTTACGTACAACGGACGTTGTTATACGTCGCACAGCAGTTAAGGTCAGTAAAAAAGGATATCACAATACGCCGTATAATTTTTTTAACGACTAGAATTGCCACTGTCATGCAAATACCCCCACTCATGCCGCGTTGTCACGAGGATATTAATACAAGCAACAATGTAGTTTAGAGGTGTAAAATGTATGTACAACTGGGAAAATATATTGACAAATGAGAAAAACTCTGTATACTAGTATAATGCTGCTAGAGTTATAATGTTTTGGCACTGCACTCCAGCTAACACACATCTATCCGTGTATGAAGTTTGAGTTCAATCCCTTCAGTAGTTTTTGACAGAGATCTAATTTTTGATAAAATGACCAGACAAGAAAAATTGACAAAGGGGAATAACTCTGTAAATAATGCAGCTAGAATTATAGTTCTTGTGCACTGCACTCCAACTAACTATCATCTATCCACGTATGAAGCTTGAGGTCAATCCCCTCAGTAGTTTTTTGACAGAGATCTATTAACAAACATAGTACAGGAATATTGGGCTTGTTGCTCAGTGTAGGTCTCGTTTTATGAAACCTGGAGAAGTGGTGATTGCAGAAAATGTTTGTTGATAGAACTTTGTTTCTTAGAAAAGGGCCAGACAAGGAAAACTCACAAAGGGGAAATAACTCGGTAAAAATTGCCGCTAGAATTATATTTATCTTGTGCACAGCACTCTGCCTAACAACTATCTATCCATGCATGAAGTTCGATATCAATCCCTGCAGTAGTTTTTGAGAAAATGGCCGGTCAAGGAAAAATAACAATGCGAAATAACTCCATAAATAATGCAGCTAGAGTTATAAATCTTCTGCACTGTACTCCGCCTAACAACCATCTATCCAATGTATGAAGTTTGAAGTTGATATCTAAAAGGGTTTGAAAGTTATGCTCCGGACACACACAAAAAACCCATCCATACAGACAGACAGAGAAGCTGATTCCATTATAACCCCCTTACAACTTTGTTGTGCGGTGAGTATAATAATACATCCACGACTTAACTCTAATGATGACTGTAAGTTAGCGGACAAGTACTAGTGCAAAATACTAGTAAATCAATGTAAATACAAAATTACAATATGAAAACAGCATTCGCTTATACAGTGTATGTTTATTTCTGCAACAGATACAGAGGTTGGAATTGTAGGACATGTACAAGTGGCTTTATGCACCAATATATAACAAAGGAACATTTATAATAAAAAACAAACAGCGCTGAAAACAATGGTAATTCGAAAACAACAACAACAATCAACAATAGTAAGCACACTCGGTTACATACACCATGTACATTCTGAAAAACCAAAATCATCTATATATAAATGTCAATTCATTTCGTTACTTTCAGAAAAAAAATCCCATTTAACTTAGCATCACTAACTTTGTACAAAAAAATTAAACTTAGCTGACTCAATGCTACACCATGGTAATGTGTCAATGTAATGGCATTACATAGTTTTGAATTGAATAAAAGGCCATACCGTCGATATATACCATTTACCCACCGCACTTTACAATCAGACTTTCCTTGCCAATGCATATTAACATGAAATGTACGGTAATGTAACAACTCGCCCCATTAAAAACTTGCCACATGTTTAATAACAACTCGCCCCATGTTTAATAACAACTCGCCCCATATGTATAACAACACGAAAACACGAATCACATTGCAAATACACTGTAAGGTGTGGTTTCATTGCGTTTTAATGTTCAATTATTCATATAAAAATAGCAAAATACCAATATCCACTGGCCGAAAATCATAGGTCGTGCACCATGTGGGAAGAGTACGTGGTCAACAAACTTACGACCGTTTGGAGTTACCCTCTTTAAAATTGCGTAGCTGGAGAGGGCCACTATGCATAAAGAAAACAGAAGAGAGAATACAATAAAGAGAATAGAAAATACATGTATCTAAACGAGTTGTACAATCAACGGAAGGGATTTTGTCCGTGTACGTAAAAAGGAGCGGGAGGGATTGTGTCCAGATACTGAAAATGCAACTAGTCCTCAGTTACTTGACAAACGGTTTAAATGGGCAAAGCGGTATGCATCACTGAAAGAATACTTGATTATTTCTTAAGAATTTTAAAATTACTAAATGGTTAAATGCGTGTATAAATGCTAGTACATGTATATGACAGCTGACAGAAAACGTCCCAGTTACTAGATATGTAGTTTGAAAACATATGTATAGCTTTAAAAATAATGCCGCTTAATTGATCACAGTGAGTGATATCAAAGTTAGTAATCTATAACTAGAAAAAAAAGATTTAAAATCTGAAGAAATAAAAAGATACACAAATTCATCCACAACATTAACAAGAAAAAAGCATATAATGTAACAGTAGCACAGTAAAAAAACTTTAAAAACTAGACAAATCTGTATATAATGGATCAACCCACAAATGCCATTCCCCCTGAGATAAACTGGCAATGAAAATCAAACAAAATACCTAAAATATACCAAACAATACACATACGTCTATACTAAATGTGATAATTGTAGTATCTACATGAACTCAGCTCTATTTATGTATAATCGAGCAGGTTGTCTCATTCATTTTAACACTCGATTATCTAAACATTGTAATAATTATTGGTAAGAAAGTTATGTTCTAAAAATTAAAAAAACAACATACGAAATCATTTAAAAATGACCCATTGATGCACACATATGAACAAATTAATAATTTCAAAATTGCTTTGAAATACATTTAAAATAGGCATATGAAATTATTACAAACAAAATCATGTGAAAAAGCATGCACACTTTGAGCACATTCCTTTTTAATTTCATTCAGACGTAATATATACATGTGAACTTATTATAACAAAAGATGCTACTACAAATTAAGTGCATGTTGAAATACATTACCAATAAAACAGGCATGCGGCCAGTTTAAACAGGTTTGCACTTTTTGTATTATTGATTGTGCAATTAGGGCGTTTTACTATTGTATAACCATTTAGCATGTATGTCTACAACTAAATGTTAAAAAAACAACACAAAACGTTTGTTTTGACAGGATGTTTTACATAGGGTGGAGGTGATGATGTTCCCTAACCACTACCTTCTTCTGACATGGTTTGCTTTGAGCTAAACTTGGTACATTTTGACCTGATTTGTCTTGGTCAGAATATGTTTCGACAGGAGCGCCTTAATTTGCTTTTCAGACATACTTTAGCGGCTGAAGCCATAGTATGAGGAGTCTAAAGGTATTTGAGGCATGTCATGGGAAAACCGGGCTTAATGCATGCGCGTAAAGTATCGTCCCGGATTAGCTTGTGAAGTGCGCACATGCTAATTCGGGACGGCACTTTCCGCCTGCAGTGAATTCATGTTTGAAACAGAAAATACCATAAAAGCGGAAAGTGCCATCCCGGATTAGCCTGTGCGGACTGCAGAGGCTAATCCGTGACGACACTTTACGCACATGCATTAAGACCGGTTTTCTCACGACGCCCCTCTTTTTTTTTTTAACCAACTCTTAACCCAAGAATAAACAAGTCAAATATTTTATCATTTTAATTAAATATGTACCCTACATGAACCTGACAGGGCAAGATTAGTACATGTATTTACTATTTTAACATGAATATACTTCAGAATTCACAAGAGAATAAGGTTTATAGTTATATTTTTTAGGGGTTAGGTTAATTGCAAACTCAATTAGTGCTATTCTGCTTCAATAGCACATTATCAAATATTGTTACATTCACAAGCACCAAATTCTTAAACGGACAGTTTCACAGTTTGGGTTGGAAAGAAGTATTTCTCTCAAAGTGGAATTTTAAAACAGGAGTTTGTAGACTAAATCACAAAAAAATGCTGCTATGCAGTTTAGTTGGAAAACAGAATTATGTTGATAATTATTGTGCCAGTTTGTGTAAAAACTTTCCTACGGTGTGTTAACAAGGTAGCACATTTTTTTCTTGAAAAACAACAAATATTTGTCAGATTATTAACTTTGCAAAAGCAATGTGCTTTTCAAATCTTGAAATGTGCACTGTCAATGTATTATACAACAAGGAAAGTCAGTTTTAATAAATTATTTATCATAGCCAAAAACCGCAGAACTTTAAACTGTCTTGATCAATTGTACAAATCAATCTTGATTTGAGGCCTGTCGTGGGAAAACCAGGCTTAATGCATGCACGTAAAGTGTCATCCCTAAACCAGGACGGCACTTTCCGCTTTAATGGTATTTTCTGTTTCAAGGAAGTCTCTTATAAACATAAATCCACTGTAGGCGGAAAGTGTCCTACATGCACTAAGTCTGGTTTTCTAAGTAGTAGTAATAGTACTAGCAGTAGTAGTGATGATAATAATTATGATGATGATGATGATACTGATGATGATGATGACGATGATTATGATGATGAAGATAATGCTGTTGCTGATGATAATATGGTGGTGGTTCCCCCCGTGGTTGTGGTGGTATGATTATTAATATAAAATTGTTTAATTAC
>CM051034.1:14206479-14213979 GCA_027627225.1 Congeria kusceri
TAACTGAGCTGGCATCGCAGTACATGAATGCAACGCCTACATGTGCATCTCTGTGAATGTACAATTATGAGGCCTGTCGTGAAAAACCCGGGCCTAATGCATGTGCGTAAAGTGTCGTCCCGGATTAGCCTGTGCATTCGGCCAAGGCTAATTCAGGACGATACTTTCCGCTTTTATGGTATTTTGACTATATTGTTTCAAGGAAGTCTCTTTTTTAACGTAAATCCACTGTAGGCGGAAAGTGTCGTACCGGACTGCACAGGCAAATTCGGGATGACACTTTCCGCACATGCATTCAGTCCGATTTTCCCACGACACAGTCATATATTTATACATCCCTTCACGGTGTTTTGTGCAGTTCTACTATATCAAATATATATATCAAGATCACATTCATTTTGTGAACTATTTATTTAAAGGACATGCAGACTCGAAATTCGAAATATACGTATATGGAAATTAGAACAAACTAGGAATTTGAAATATATCTATATATAAAATAGAAGAGACTAGGAATTTGAAATACATTTATAGTCGACTCCCAATGCCTCGAACTCGCTTGACTCGAGGGACCAATATTTTATTGATATATATTCGTATCAATTTTTGTCGTTTGGCTCGAATTTGCGAGGGTCGAATTTTCGGATGGCTGGAAGTGTTTGTCACGGTCCCAGTTACAGTTTTCACACATATACTTGTTGTTTGGGCTCGAACAGGCCTCGGTCGCATCAGTCGTTTATTGATTCGATGCGATTAAGTGGTGTCAAGTTTTAAGAGAACACACTTATAATTGATTTCACAGCTTTCATAAACTGAAATAAATGACAGAAATAAAAACAAATTCAAAATATAAAGGAAAAGGTTTGACGTCTGTTAATCACCAGTATAAATATTTGAAAACCGTTAAATAGAAGACCTTGACTAAGGCAGATGGATTACGGCCTGTACATGTATAAGTGTAAGTTCTCGAACTCCGTTTCGCTCGAAGTTTCCTTGATGGCCCCTGCGACCTCGAGCAATCTGGAGTCGACTGTATATAGAAAACAGAACAAACTGGGAATTTGAAATATATGTATATAGAAAATAGAACTGACAAGAAATTTAAAATATTAATCTTATTCTATATGTATATAGAAAATAGAACAGACTAGAAATGTGAAATATATCAGGTATATAGTAAATATAACAACTTATTAAAAATGCTTATGGTGCATTACAGTAATTATTACGTTGTGTCAATATATTGACATACCGGTAGTGTTAGAATTCTTATTATCAAAAAAAACAGAGCAAGGGCCATTAAAGAACTGAAAAAAATGAATACCTATGCTTTTTTACGACCAGCAGTAGTCTGTAATAATCCAAAATTGACTTTTCGGCAGACAGCCTCAGTTTGGAAATACTGAGAGGCTAATGAGGTACTTTTCGCGCCTAATCAAAGCCT
Organism: Congeria kusceri; assembly: GCA_027627225.1. Classification (NCBI taxonomy): domain Eukaryota; kingdom Metazoa; phylum Mollusca; class Bivalvia; order Myida; family Dreissenidae; genus Congeria; species Congeria kusceri. The sequence goes on from CM051034.1 coordinate 14,207,924, forward strand.
GACACAATTGATATAATTAGGGTTATGTAAACGTGTCGAAGGCATTAGAAAAGCTGTATATTGGGAAATACGAGGGTTGTCCCAAAATTGCGTAACAGACTTAACTAACAGCACAGAACACCATGAAATAAAACAAAATTTAACACAAGTGAACGTTGATATGTCATGTGTGTTTACAGAAATTTACATTCAGATAACGATACAGTAACATATACAAGACAGTCACTAAATGTGTGTGGTTTTAATGTAACAAATGTAAAACAAATAATATGTTCTCTGGAAATACACACCGTATTAATCAGCCTTTGTGTAAAATACATCTGTATTCTCTGTATTCACAGGGCCTGTGATTTTCGCGATCTTATCACTTCCCTTTATCCTGAGACGCCCCAGCTCCGCCGCTCTCGTCAGCAACGCGACTCTCGCGGCCAACGGCATCACTGTCATCCGCGAAACTCCATGCTGCTAACACGGATTTACTGCAGACGATATAACGAAAACACACTTGCTGTCACTTGGAACTGTTACGTTTTTGTTTTTTTCATCAACATGCTTCACGATTAGTATAATAGTATAATCACGAATAAAGAGAAAAATAGCAGCGTTGTGAATATAGTTATTTATTCACAGTCAATATATGCAGCAAATATAATCGATTCCAGACATATAGCGGTAAAACGCCACAATAACGAGTGACACAGATCTCTGTACGTTTATACACCTCTTTTCGAACGGTGTCTGGACGACAAAACGCCGCGATAGTGTTTTGTTGTTGTTTCGTAGTTTATTGACAGGTCCTTCCGCGCCTGAGGCTGCGTCATGTAAGGACCTGCCCCTGTGACCTGGCTGGGGAAAATGGTTAATTTTGAGCCAAATTAGGTCAAATTTATCCACCGCCCGGGCACAATCCAATGAGATAAGTCCGATCCAAATTGGCCAGTGCACGTTGGCCATTGAGACCTTAATGTGCTCTGATTCCTCGCCGATCTGAGTGACAATTTCAGATAATCCCTTCCGTCCAATGCGCGCTGCGCCGCCCTGTCCAGGCTCTTCCAAACGACTGACGTCCCGAACCCCCAGACAGTTCCCTAGCACGTTGAGCGTACTCGGTACCGCTGTCCGGGGACACTTCCATAGTTTTCATAGGAGCCACCCCCTGGAAGTCTTCCTCCTCTGCTGTCACTTCCACTGCTCCCCTTTATCTTCCAGCCCACCTTCTGCCGTGGTAATATCCAGACGGATAGGTGCGGTAGTGTTTGGCTTCCGACAGGTCTTCTGCAGTCACAAAACAGCGTGGAAAGACGACCGACTCGAGGGCTGACGGTACTAAGCCGATGTTCGCAAAGCCACTCACAGAAATTTCCATATCCGACTCCCTGGTCATAAGAGGCGTAAGCCAATGCGGCTGTAAGTTGGAGAGTCTTCAGAGGTTCCTCCGTGGGCGACTTGCCCCCGGGTCACGACGAGGACGTCTCGGCTATTTAATCCAGAACGCCGCGAGTATGAATGACGCCGGGCTATATATGCCACACTTACGTACAACGGACGTTGTTATACGTCGCACAGCAGTTAAGGTCAGTAAAAAAGGATATCACAATACGCCGTATAATTTTTTTAACGACTAGAATTGCCACTGTCATGCAAATACCCCCACTCATGCCGCGTTGTCACGAGGATATTAATACAAGCAACAATGTAGTTTAGAGGTGTAAAATGTATGTACAACTGGGAAAATATATTGACAAATGAGAAAAACTCTGTATACTAGTATAATGCTGCTAGAGTTATAATGTTTTGGCACTGCACTCCAGCTAACACACATCTATCCGTGTATGAAGTTTGAGTTCAATCCCTTCAGTAGTTTTTGACAGAGATCTAATTTTTGATAAAATGACCAGACAAGAAAAATTGACAAAGGGGAATAACTCTGTAAATAATGCAGCTAGAATTATAGTTCTTGTGCACTGCACTCCAACTAACTATCATCTATCCACGTATGAAGCTTGAGGTCAATCCCCTCAGTAGTTTTTTGACAGAGATCTATTAACAAACATAGTACAGGAATATTGGGCTTGTTGCTCAGTGTAGGTCTCGTTTTATGAAACCTGGAGAAGTGGTGATTGCAGAAAATGTTTGTTGATAGAACTTTGTTTCTTAGAAAAGGGCCAGACAAGGAAAACTCACAAAGGGGAAATAACTCGGTAAAAATTGCCGCTAGAATTATATTTATCTTGTGCACAGCACTCTGCCTAACAACTATCTATCCATGCATGAAGTTCGATATCAATCCCTGCAGTAGTTTTTGAGAAAATGGCCGGTCAAGGAAAAATAACAATGCGAAATAACTCCATAAATAATGCAGCTAGAGTTATAAATCTTCTGCACTGTACTCCGCCTAACAACCATCTATCCAATGTATGAAGTTTGAAGTTGATATCTAAAAGGGTTTGAAAGTTATGCTCCGGACACACACAAAAAACCCATCCATACAGACAGACAGAGAAGCTGATTCCATTATAACCCCCTTACAACTTTGTTGTGCGGTGAGTATAATAATACATCCACGACTTAACTCTAATGATGACTGTAAGTTAGCGGACAAGTACTAGTGCAAAATACTAGTAAATCAATGTAAATACAAAATTACAATATGAAAACAGCATTCGCTTATACAGTGTATGTTTATTTCTGCAACAGATACAGAGGTTGGAATTGTAGGACATGTACAAGTGGCTTTGTGCACTAATATATAACAAAGGAACATTTATAAGAAAAAACAAACAGCGCTGAAAACAATGGTAATTCGAAAACAACAACAACAATCAACAATAGTAAGCACACTCGGTTACATACACCATGTACATTCTGAAAAACCAAAATCATCTATATATAAATGTCAATTCATTTCGTTACTTTCAGAAAAAAAATCCCATTTAACTTAGCATCACTAACTTTGTACAAAAAAATTAAACTTAGCTGACTCAATGCTACACCATGGTAATGTGTCAATGTAATGGCATTACATAGTTTTGAATTGAATAAAAGGCCATACCGTCGATATATACCATTTACCCACCGCACTTTACAATCAGACTTTCCTTGCCAATGCATATTAACATGAAATGTACGGTAATGTAACAACTCGCCCCATTAAAATCTCGCCCCATGTTTAATAACAACTCGCCCCATGTTTAATAACAACTCGCCCCATATGTATAACAACACGAAAACACGAATCACATTGCAAATACACTGTAAGGTGTGGTTTCATTGCGTTTTAATGTTCAATTATTCATATAAAAATAGCAAAATACCAATATCCACTGGCCGAAAATCATAGGTCGTGCACCATGTGGAAAGAGTACGTGGTCAACAAACTTACGACCGTTTGGAGTTACCCTCTTTAAAATTGCGTAGCTGGAGAGGGCCACTATGCATAAAGAAAACAGAAGAGAGAATAGAATAAAGAGAATAGAAAATACAAGTATCTAAACGAGTTGTACAATCAACGGAAGGGATTTTGTCCGTGTACGTAAAAAGGAGCGGGAGGGATTGTGTCCAGATACTGAAAATGCAACTAGTCCTCAGTTACTTGACAAACGGTTTAAATGGACAAAGCGGTATGCATCACTAAAAGAATACTTGATTATTTCTTAAGAATTTTAAAATTACTAAATGGTTAAATGCGTGTATAAATGCTAGTACATGTATATGACAGCTGACAGAAAACGTCCCAGTTACCAGATATGTAGTTTGAAAACATACGTATAGCTTCAAAAATAATGCCGCTTAATTGATCACAGTGAGTGATATCAAAGTTAGTAATCTATAACTAGAAAAAAAAGATTTAAAATCTGAAGAAATAAAAAGATACACAAATTCATCCACAACATTAACAAGAAAAAGGCATATAATGTAACAGTAGCACAGTAAAAAAACTTGAAAAACTAGACAAATCTGTATATAATGGATCAACCCACAAATGCCATTCCCCCTGAGATAAACTGGCAATTAAAATCAAACAAAATACCTAAAATATACCAAACAATACACATAAGTCTATACCAAATGTGATAATTGTAGTATCTACATGAACTCAGCTCTATTTATGTATAATCGAGCAGGTTGTCTCATTCATTTTAACACTCGATTATCTAAACATTGTAATAATTAATGGCAAGAAAGTTATGTTCTAAAAACTAAAAAAACAACATACGAAATCCTTTAAAAATGACCCATTGATGCACACATATGAACAAATTAATAATTTCAAAATTGCTTTGAAATACATTTAAAATAGGCATATGAAATTATTACAAACAAAATCATGTGAAAAAGCATGCACACTTTGAGCACATTCCTTTTTAATTTCATTCAGACGTAATATATACATGTGAACTTATTATAACAAAAGATGCTCCTACAAATTAAGTGCATGTTGAAATACATTACCAATAAAACAGGCATGCGGCCAGTTTAAACAGGTTTGCACTTTTTGTATTATTGTTTGTGCAATTAGGGCGTTTTACTATTGTATAACCATTTAGCATGTATGTCTACAACTAAATGTTAAAAAAACAACACAAAACGTTTGTTTTGACAGGATGTTTTACATAGGGTGGAGGTGATGATGTTCCCTAACCACTACCTTCTTCTGACATGGTTTGCTTTGAGCTAAACTTGGTACATTTTGACCTGATTTGTCTTGGTCAGAATATGTTTCGACAGGAGCGCCTTAATTTGCTTTTCAGACATACTTTAGCGGCTGAAGCCATAGTATGAGGAGTCTAAAGGTATTTGAGGCATGTCATGGGAAAACCGGGCTTAATGCATGCGCGTAAAGTATCGTCCCGGATTAGCTTGTGAAGTGCGCACATGCTAATTCGGGACGGCACTTTCCGCCTGCAGTGAATTCATGTTTGAAACAGAAAATACCATAAAAGCGGAAAGTGCCATCCCGGATTAGCCTGTGCGGACTGCAGAGGCTAATCCGTGACGACACTTTACGCACATGCATTAAGACCGGTTTTCTCACGACGCCCCTCTTTTTTTTTTTAACCAACTCTTAACCCAAGAATAAACAAGTCAAATATTTTATCATTTTAATTAAATATGTACCCTACATGAACCTGACAGGGCAAGATTAGTACATGTATTTACTATTTTAACATGAATATACTTCAGAATTCACAAGAGAATAAGGTTTATAGTTATATTTTTTAGGGGTTAGGTTAATTGCAAACTCAATTAGTGCTATTCTGCTTCAATAGCACATTATCAAATATTGTTACATTCACAAGCACCAAATTCTTAAACGGACAGTTTCACAGTTTGGGTTGGAAAGAAGTATTTCTCTCAAAGTGGAATTTTAAAACAGGAATTTGTAGACTAAATCACAAAAAAATGCTGCTATGCAGTTTAGTTGGAAAACAGAATTATGTTGATAATTATTATGCCAGTTTGTGTAAAAACTTTCCTACGGTGTGTTAACAAGGTAGCACATTTTTTTCTTGAAAAACAACAAATATTTGTCAGATTATTAACTTTGCAAAAGCAATGTGCTTTTCAAATCTTGAAATGTGCACTGTCAATGTATTATACAACAAGGAAAGTCAGTTTTAATAAATTATTTATCATAGCCAAAAACCGCAGAACTTTAAACTGTCTTGATCAATTGTACAAATCAATCTTGATTTGAGGCCTGTCGTGGGAAAACCAGGCTTAATGCATGCACGTAAAGTGTCATCCCTAAACCAGGACGGCACTTTCCGCTTTAATGGTATTTTCTGTTTCACGGAAGTCTCTTATAAACATAAATCCACTGTAGGCGGAAAGTGTCCCACATGCACTAAGTCTGGTTTTCTAAGTAGTAGTAATAGTACTAGTAGTAGTAGTGATGATAATAATTATGATGATGATGATGATACTGATGATGATGATGACGATGATTATGATGATGAAGATAATGCTGCTGCTGATGATAATATGGTGGTGGTTCCCCCCGTGGTTGTGGTGGTATGATTATTAATATAAATTGTTTAATTACAGGTATAATC
>CM051034.1:14216479-14246479 GCA_027627225.1 Congeria kusceri
GCCACTGCGGACAGATAGTGAAGCAATTGAAAAGTTGTATATTTCTTATGATACACGTTATTGCAAAAATAGAGAAAACTTCAGTTCGTTCACAACTAGTAAATGTGTTATGGTTCTAAAATGTGGACTTAAGTATCGTTTTATCTCAAACAACACTTTAATCACTGAACATAAATAAATAATTATGATCTTCTTATCAACTTGAAAGTATTTTACTTGTTTTGTATAAGGCCAAAAAAATATGTGTTTCGGGCAACCCGACCCTACCTAGCGAAAAACCACCGACCCTGAAGTTTTTAGGGACGATTATTTTCTGTGAAATCCATATTCGTCAGATTTTGGAAAATATTCAATGGTTTTTACCGAAATGTGTCTTTAAAAGAAAACAGTAAAACAAACTCAATCCCGACCCTACCTAACTTTTTTGAGACGATTGCCCGAAACAAATAAAAAAATTTGGCCGAAGTTAAATAATGATCTCAGCCATATTGACTTTCTTCAATAAATTTATTTCGTGATTTCGAAAATAACCGGAAAGTTACGAAAACAAACGATGTCTTACGCAAATATCCGCCAGTCTCTCCGAAAACTCCGTAAACAGTCTCAACATCCCCCTGGCTGTACACGACCGCAAGACTCACTGCGCATGTCAGGAAAACCGGAAGTAGCCTCATTTCTAAATTCTGGAAAATGAAATCATGGTAATTAAAATTTGCGAAAACGTAATTAAGCAAACCGATATTTGAATTCACATAACATTTCAAGATGATTATCTATAGTATCTACACGTGCATTGACAAGGATCATAATTGTCTACATTTGCATTTTGGTTGTACATGTCCATATTAAAGTAACACTTAACCCGATCGCATTTTTCGTGTAACATCTTTTAGAATATAAGCCTAAGATTTAAACAAATTATAATATTGGAAAGAACCTTAATTTGAATATACGCGCTATGTTCACTGTTATTTGCTGAATAAATATTTAACGTTATTCTAATAGAAGTTTCATATTATTAATAGTTTAATGTACTGCAAACCGATAATATATCGATTATGCGACTAACACTAGAAGGTATACAATTGAAGATCAGAATTTCTTTTTTGATTCATCTTTAAAATGTTGATTTGAAGTATTTGGAATTTAGTTTTGTATGAATAAAATATCTAACAGATTTTCATAGAAAACATTTGACATACCTGGATGAATTATCCCGCAAATGTAATATGTATTGACTATAAAAGTAACGTAATTTGTGAAAAGGTTCGCACTTAAACTCAGCAGACAGGAAACAGGAAAATTCACGTAAGTCCAATTCGTAACGTGATAACTGTCAAAACGTATGATATATAGCGGGTTTATTATCAAAATGTGCAACACCTTCACGTCCTGTGGGACAAAATAGACTACGATATTGTGTAATATTAGCTGGTTAATTTCGATGGGGAGACTTCCGGGTGGCATGGTGGAGTCCGGGTTGACTCGAGATACATAGTGGGAATAGGACTGAAAATTAGACTTGAGACGGATTGAGAATCAGGTAAATAGACGTTTGTAGTATAAATACATTTGTTTAATATTTTCAGAATTTGTTAAAAATGTCAATAATTTTAAACATATATAGTGACGCCCACATACCGTTTTAATAAGTTTGAACGTTCGTTGCTTATTTGTTGTGCTTTGTCGAATTTTTTATTGTTAAAAACAATCAACACAATTTCCTATAATTCATTTTGCGATACATATAGTCTACTTTATTAACAATTAATAATTATTCTCATTCGAGCTTCAAACTTTAAAAAGAAGGGTTGCTTGTTTGTATACAATTAATTCGAGTTGTTTTCTTTATACTAGTCATATTTATGCACATTTTGATCGTATACACACAGAAATCATACTTTAAAGCACATTTACTAGTATATATATATATATATATATATATATATATACTTACAAATTGAACCTTCGGGATACTTTGCATATCTAACATACCTTTGGTAGACAATATCCTTCATGTGAAGTATATCCTTATAGAATATCTTTTTTACTTAGTTTGTCATAAAAAAAGGTTTTTATAAGTATAGTTAAGCTTTACTTACACATAATACTCTTTTAATACTAGGCGTGTAGGATATACATAAATTGGCTGTCGCCTAAAGGTAAAGCGCTGTTTGTTCATGAAAAAAACCAACCTTTAGTGGAAATGATCACCATAGGTTGCATTATATATATTAATGTCGCCAGAAGGTTACATATATGATAGTGATTTATACTGCGCCATTTTGTAAGTGGATCTATAAAAGTGGGCTCCTTTTTTTTGGCGCACACTCGTTTGGATTCAATTTTTTTCCATTTGCAATAAACTAATTTTGTTCTATATAGTGTTTTATTATTATGCTAGCAGATGTGCTAAACAGATCAACTACAACATGCTCTATATTGTCGGCTTTAGCAGACTAAAATTGCCAATCCGAATTCGCAAAGAAGTACACACATACCAAATTTGGAATTGGAAGATATCCTGACAATTTTTATGTGGTTTTATAATATATAAATCTAATCGTTTAAAATGTTGAAGTGTTTATTATTATTATAATTATTATTGTTATCATTATTATTATTATTATCATTATTATTGTTATTTATCATTATTATTATTAGTAGTAGTATCATTATTTATTATTATTATTATTATTATTATTATTGTTATTTATTATTATTATTATTATTATTATTATTATTTCTATGATAAGGATGATGATGATGATGATTATTATTATTTTTATTTTTTTATTATAATTATTATTAAATCGTTGTTGTTATTGTGGTGTTTTTATTGTTGCTGTTTTTGTTGTTTTTATTTATTATTATTATTATTATTATTATTATTATTATTATTAAGGGCGGATTTAGAGGGGGCGGAAATGGCGTACGCCCCCTCTAAAATTATCTAAAATTAGATTTGTAAACCTTAAAATAACTGAAGAACCTACATTTTTGTTACAATAACGTGCTTTTCTACCAATTATTGCACGTATATATATCAGTTCTGTTGAGTTTTAAATATAGGAACAATTAAACTCCAGAGACATCATCGGGAGAGAAACCTTATTAACATCCGTTGGGCCTTCATGTGAGGCAAGTTACCAAAAGCCTATACAATAAAGGACATTAAATACAACACAACACACAACATTAAAATAATTACAACTGGGGTCACCGCCTTGGAACGGTCAAAGCAAAGCATTTGGGCTTTAAACCAGTTTAAAGGAATGCCAAACCTCATAGTTAGCCCAGAATTACTCACTTAAAAGGGAAAATACACACTTGGCAGCTTAGAAATCACACAAGAGACACAAATAAACCAAAAATGATTAAAGCTGGGGTCACCGCCTTAGAACGCTCAATGCAAAAGCCGAACCTCACACTTAGCCCAGAATTTATCACAAAACACGCACTTTATAAAATAAACTAAATCCACATAGCAGTGCAATTCAAATTAGATCGTAATACAAGAGAATATTAATTCAACTGAATTAATAGAAAAATATATATCATCATTATGATTAAGGATCGATTTAAAAAGTGATAAATAATGATCCCGAGTGATTCTAACTTGGAAGTCCTTGAATTCCTCTGTTTCATGTCTAATCCAAACAAATGTGACCAGTTGTTGCAGAACAGATCATTTCTAGAATAATAAAAAATAAAATGTGTATGTTTCACTAAGTTATTGTATAAGCATTTTATACGAATACTATGGTACAAACTCTGAACAAAATACAATGCTGTAGCTTAACCTCAACACATTAAATGCATGGGTACACGTTTCAATTGTGCCACAACTCTCCAACCATAATTAACGTTAACGTACACAGAGAAGTTACATTTAGTATATACACAGAGCGCATGCAATTAACGTTCTGACTACGGAGGCAAAATCCTAGGAGCCCTTTCAATCCAACTGAAAATAAAAACATCTTCACAATCCTCTTTTACACAGCGCTTAATGTTTCAACAGAGGTGTGCAGTAAATACTTGTATTACTTATGTTTGCCATATGCCATAAATAAAAAACCTCGGGCTGCTAATAAGAGTTCTCTCCTGCTGGAGTTTCGCTTTGTTTATATTTGTCTAAATATTTTTTAAAGTAAAGGCAATCTGATCACAATAAATTAACTTATAACTTGAAATCAGGTTTTTGTTTAGTTTCTTTTTAAGGAGCGCATCATTCTCACTGGAGGTATTTTATTCCGTCATCTGCAACATCCTCTTTTTCGATAATGCCTTTCTTTTATTTTGTTCGTTCATGATTTTCGTTCTTAGTTTAATGGCTGTAAACCTGCATCTGTTGTCCCGAATGTAGGTTTCTAACTGCGATGTGCCTGTAACACAAACTATATAATTACCACCAGCAACAAAGCTATTAAACATCATTAGCCTTGATTGATAACTTGGTTTTGTAACTGATAACGTTATAGTTACTTTGGTATTTTTTGCTAACAGTATCTTTAGATTACTCTTAAGTTCCATCAGTGATTGATAATACTGATAAGACATGTTATCAGTTATCATGAATATATTTGATTTATCTTAATACAAACCGGGCAGAAATTTAGGCATATATCTTCATGTATGGCTGATTTACAAAGTTTGATAATGCATTTAATAATGGAACATTTTTATGTGCGCAACATAAAATACGGCTAGTAAAACAAGATAAATGTGACTAGAACAACAACATTGTCAGAGAGTTTGTTGTTTAAAGCAATTCAAGCAATCATAGTCACGCGACATGTTATAATCATATGTGTAATTATTGCATGGACACCTGCAGCACAGTAAATGCATCTCAGGTAGAAAAGTGACACAATATATAGTTGATATTAATAAACAGTGCTGATACAAAGGCAATTTACTAGTTGATACCCCATGCAATGTTGACGATGTACGTTTTATGTATAAAGAAAATGACTTCACTAAACAACATTTCATACATTTATTCCATATGAACTGATATAATTACATATACATAAAAACGTATACTATTTTGTTGTATGATATGCAGTCAAAATGACATAACCTGATGTGTCGCAGTGTTGCTCAAGTTATACAGTAATCAAAAATATTCACGATTACAGGGCTATTATCCGGGTTTACGGCGCGTCTCTTCTCGCAAGAATAGCTATGTTGTGTTATATGTTATCATCTTATTATATAATTATAGCTAATTAGGCCCTTGAATGCTAATGCGACGCACAACCAACTCCAAATGTATTGGCATATACTACATGTTGGTTAGGTGAAGCTTGGGTTTGTTGGAACTTTTTTCCCATTCAACACCATGGACCAGTTCAATACATTAAACGAACGGGGAGCATCTCTAATCACTTCTAATTCTAATTATTTTATAATAATTATCATCATTATGAAGGACTTAAATCTCTGGGCAAACGAGTTGCCTTCTTCTTTTTCTATTTTGTGCCTGAAGTCTCTCTTTATAGCTGCTGTCTCAATACTTGTCCATCGGAAATAGTCTCTGTCTGTAAAGCAAATGAAATGAGCAAAACGGAGCATTTACCTTACTCGTGTTTGTTAAAAGTCGTAAGCTCCAGAAGAACAATACCATTACTGATACAGAAATAAGTCGATTTTGATCCGTTTTATAGCTCGTTCAGAGTGAACTGAGACAAATTTATACGTAACACCCTTCATTGAGGCAAAGGAAAAATGAATGCAAACCATAATACAATGGTATAAATCATCTCAGGTCAGGAGTTTTTAACTTTGTATATTGTGAGCCCCATCACCAAACGTTCTTTGAAATCATACATTTTCTCCAAAGTTCAATGTTTTTCTTTCATGTTCATGGTTTTGTCGATAAAATCATATTCTGGCAGCAAATAAGGGTCCCGTGCTTCTCAATAACTGAAAGAGCAACAACCTGCAGATCAATCTGAACGAGCTATACTATACACGACTTATTGTAAACACATTTAATGACGGATTAAATCCGCAAGTGACCTCTTGTTAAAGTGTGTGTATGCGTGCGCGCGTACGTGTGATCTTCATATCCATTTTCCGACAATCGATTGAAGTGGCGAGCAACATGGCATGTACCGTATCGATTCTTGTTCTCGGACAGCCTCAAAATCACCAAAAATAATCATTGTTTGCGTCTCTATGTTTTGAGACACTCTAAAATACTTAGTAATCTATGTTTTCGGACAGATACTAATTTGCAATTATTGTAACAGCAAATATCTGCACCAGTAAACATTTCATGGGTCCTATTGTTTATCAATTTTATCTCGCAACGTATTTGCTGGACCACGCATGCCAATTAACAAGTAGTATAATTACCAATATACAGTAAATAGCAATAAATTTACTCTGCCGACAAGAAAGGGAACCGTCGCTGAAGATAACAATACTAACGAGCATGTCTACCCTTTGCGGTTTTTGTGATAATATTGTAGATATGGTTTCGAACAGATTCTAAGTATTCGGACACTGAAACAATAATTTTAAATGTCCGATAACATAGAAGTTTCAGTTATGTAAACTAATTTTGATTCTATTTTTCTGACAATGCATTAAGTAATGTTGCATGCAACTTATATAATGATTGTTCTTTATTTTAACACATATTCTTCCTTTAAAAGGTAAATACACAGCTTTAAATCATCTTTATAAAAACAAAACAGAAAAAAATCACCTCTGTTCACTTTCCTTGATGATCACTAGATGAATTAAACGTGGTTACATGATCCGTAAATAAAAAGAAAAGCAGAGCGACTTACCCTACAGATGATTTGGGTTTTAAACACAGGTTTTGTAATAAGGTTATCTTTGTATTGTCAAAAATGAAAAGACAATGTTAAGCTTGCTTTTGTGATCACCCTTTGTCTGTCGTGCGTCGTAGGTCACCAGAGCTAAAATAGATTAAAAAAGTGAAAACTTTAAAAATCTTCTTCCCTGAAACTGCATGGCTGAGAGCTTTCATATTTGGTATGTCGCATGTGGTCATCTACAAATATTGTTCAAATGCTGCCCCTTGGGTCGAAACTGGCTACGCCCCGGGGGTCACATTTTTTATATAGACGTATACCGCAAATTGACTTTTAAAATCTTCTCATCTTAAACCGCAAGGCCCAGAGGTTTCATATAAGGTATGTAAAAATCGAATTTGAATACCTCGGCGAATACTGACGAAAAATCATTTCCCATCAATAAGTTCTGAAACTGATATTTTCGGCACTGTTGATAAAACTATTAAATCAATTATTTTCCGCATAAATCAAACATACCGGCTATTCCGGCTATCGAATTCACAAATTATTATTGTGATTTAAAACGATTCGAACATGCTTTTTGTTAGCTACATGTACTTTCCTTTAACTAGCTTAATATCTTTTTTATATGTCTTCTACAACGCTGCACGTTGACTGCTGATCTGTTACTCTGTCCCAATTGGTATCCCACTGAAACCTGTGTTATATAAAACATAAATATCTTAGACGATTCAGGGTGTCCGACTTTTGAATTCAACGGACAAATAAGTGCTACCGTAAAACAAGCAAGTACATTGATGCAGCCTTTGGATGACACCGATGCAACCTTTAGGAGACATGAATGGGGGCTTTCTTGGTGATAAAATGGCATGCATGTACACTTCATAGTACTAAATCACATTTTGTAAAGTAATGCATATAATAATAATGTTTATAGTTCTGAGATCTCGATGTTTAATCTCAGTATTACGCATACACATGTACATATATTTCTTGATGTTAATGTTTTTACTCATGTAATATCTTCATAATAAAAAGGGATAAATTATATATTTTACCATCTAAATATAACAACGCCCTTGATATGACTTAAAGGTGTGGTATACTTTAAGATGATTCGAACAACAGTTTTTTTGCAACTTATATTCTAAGTCGATACTGATTCCCGTTTAGATGCGCACGATCTTTTGTAGTATGTCTTTTTTTCGCATAACTTTTAATATTAAAATGTGACATAAAACATTATCGAAGTCAATTCACGGTGGCCGACTCTTGATTTTATCCTGTGAGCGATATTTAATGTTACAGGAAAAGAGCAAGGAACCATTGAGATTATACCGATGCAGTGTTTAGGTGACACCGAATCAACCTTTAGGAGACATCAATGTACAACCTTTAGGATACATAAATAGACAACCTTTAGGAGACATCGGTGGTTTACCCGGCATTTTGTTAACTTGTGATACCCCTTTCATTGAAGTATAAGGATTGGAGGCTTTTTTTTGCCCTTACAGTAATGCAGTCGCTTTCCTTGAAAGAAAACGAATCAAATTTATTTTTTAAATAGGCACAAACTCCTAAATAATATTGCTTATAAAAGAATATGTTAGCGTTGTTGTTTTAATTTTTTTTCTCTCACTGAAGTGCGTTCTAAATCATCGGACATTAAAATGTGAAATGTTAAGACTATTCAAACATATAACTGACAGCTGATTTACTAAAGTGTTTACTTTTAAATTTTGGTAGCATGCTTTATGCTTACATCTTATTATTTATAGATGCGCTCTAAATGAAGTATTATAAAATAAACTTTTTTTTTTTAATCGAACCGATGATTCACACCAGGAATACCGACATTGATGTTTAAATTGAATTAGAATTAAATAAACAAATATATTGATGACATACACATAACATTGTTCTTCATCACATTTATATTTTTGTCAATAATGCATGTAATTCAAATAAACACATGTTTGATATTTCGCTTTTTAAGCTATAGACTATGCATGACCATATACCTGTATTTGGTTTTTGTTTGTGTAAAAAATAATATAATTTTAGTTGTAATATCTTCGTAATATGGAATAATACAAAATATATTGTCTATTCTATAAATAAGGCCAATTAAGATATGAGTTAAAACTGTGGCATCATGTTATATATTTGGAATAACAGCTTTTTTCTAACATATATTTAAGACAGGCTTACTTTCAGATACGTTGCGCACTGACTTTTGTCGTGTGTCGTTTACTAAATACCATTGAATGCAAATAATGTTTGACACTTTCTTGCATTTTATCTTACGTAAAGAAAGTATAAGATTTATAACACGAACCTAAAGTGGTTGTCATTTGGCAGTTCTATGCCACCATACGACAAATATTAATTAGGCCAGTTAACCATTCACTGATCTGGGTTTTGATAAAGGATAATGTTCATTAATCGAATTTCAAAATCACAATACATACTCCGTGAATATCACAGACATTACGCACGTGGTCTTTTGTGTAAAATATCCAAGTAATATGGATAATATTGCAGATTGATTTGAATATAATTGACATTTGTAGAAGCATCTTTTTTCACAAGCAAACGAAGACGGGACTCAAATGTAAATACATAGAAATCCAATGTATTTGAACGCAAGTACGCAAGATTAAATATGTTTAACTGGTCATTTTTGTCCTTTTAAGTGAAGAAGAAAACAATTTAGCATCGAATTGCAATTATAGGCATTGAATGTATATTGTCTGCGCTTCGTCAATGTATGAAGGTCAGCTTTCGGAACCTAATTTATTCATACAGGCCAAAACAAACCTCAAACATCGCTGAAGAGCAGATCATGGTAGTTCAATTCTTAAATAACCAACATGTATGTACTGTTCAACTTAAATTTTAATAAATGTGCATTGCTTTTATCAAACTGAATTCGTTCAGACATCTTAAAAAACTAATAATTAAAATGTGTTGGTTTTAAGGTGGTGGGAATTGTTCGCATTATGATATTTGTATTTTTGAAGTATGCCCTAAGAAATCTTAACGGTGCATCGTAACTACAATAGATCACAAAGAGAAAAAAGTTGCTCCCACCGGGATAAGAGCCTCAGAACTCCGCATCAAAAGGCTAATACCTTAACGACTCGGCCATTACGGTTTAATCGTTTTTGTATAACATTATATCATTGATATAGGTGATGACAACAATTTTAACGAAAACAGAAACATTCCACATTATTCTGTCGTTTAGCCTTACAATTAATGATTAACGAACTGGTGTTTACAGTATGTGTATCATTTCGCTCCTTTACATACAGTATTATTTTTATATTTGGAATAAGAGACAAATTGTCAAATGGAAAATAGTCAATTCGTCAATATGTGAACAGGCCCTTTTAATGTTTTAACCTTAATAAAAAAGGTTTGCTGTGATCTGTAACAACCATATTGAAAAAACAACATGATTGCGC
Source organism: Congeria kusceri (assembly GCA_027627225.1). Classification (NCBI taxonomy): domain Eukaryota; kingdom Metazoa; phylum Mollusca; class Bivalvia; order Myida; family Dreissenidae; genus Congeria; species Congeria kusceri. The sequence continues at coordinate 14,226,747 of CM051034.1, forward strand.
GCAAAGTAAAACTGCTAATGTGAAGGGAAAGGCTATCGCACCCGATATCATTATTAATCGCATTATAACGGTCCGATTTTATAATACATGTATAAATATAAAGCACGTTAGTGTCTTACCATTTATTTACTTTCCCATTGCTTAAGAGCATATCATTTTAAAATAACAACAATTATACAATAATACAAACAACAACACAATTTAAACAATTAAAACAATCACTGAACAGAAAGAAATACTTCATGTAATTTGTCAATTAAAACAAGTAAATAATTCAATGATTCTTGAAAGAAATACTTCATATAATGACAATGAAACAATTGCTATACGCTATGATATATTCGTTTTAATTATGATGATATAATAAATTGTCATTATCAAGTTGACCTTCAACAAAACGAAATTTCAAGCCTGATTGAAATTGCCGCAAGTTGATAAGGTTATCTGCATAACTTACGGAAAGGTACTAAACTCTAAACTTACCGAAATAAGGACATAAGAGTCAATACAAATAGACACCCATCCTTATAAACATCAGCTAACAATTATGCTCAGAAAACTGTATAACATAAAAAGCGATATAACATCATCATCAGGTCGAAATTGAACGAAACGAAAATTCAAATAAGAAATTTTGCTTTATAATGTGATCGATTTGTTGATCTACTTAATTAATAAAAAAAAAACAGGCTGGTACACTCTGGTATTTTTTGTGTTTCCTCCCTGCTTACCATTTGGGCTGGTCAATACAGAACGGTAAAATGTCTTTATTTAATATGATGTTTTTAAATATTAAACGAGAATTTAATAGCCCATGCTTAACAACTGTAATTATAAGCATTAGACAACTAACCACCCTGGATTTAGCAAATTGTTAGAAAATGTCAACATACTCTTTGTTTTAGCAGCACACTGTACCTTTTGTGATCTTTCCCTACATAAACATCCGCATAAAATAACATAAAACTTAGCTAAAGCAATATTAGAATAACCAAGAACATCGCCTTCGGGTTCTGGACGCTTGACTTTCACACATTTTACTGTACTCTGGTCCTTTGTTTATAGAATGGGTTCATCACTATGATGACGTGTATTGAATTTCAAGACAATATCTCTTATAGATACTGTTAAATTTGACCTAAAGTGGAATAGTTGATAAAAACGGACAATTACTCTAACAAAATCCTAACGGTCTCTTGTCAACTGAAATCTATCACTGTGATCAAGTACAATGAGTTTAAGACCAAACGTCATATATGTATGGTCAAATTGGACCTAAAGCGAAAATTATTAGTTGAACAAAATGGCCATGATGGCCCAAAGCGGTGACCAAGTTAATCTGGCAATCGACAGGTGCAATACAGATGCATGTCCGGCCTAGGTGTACATATACTATTTACCTTGCAATTTGCATTTGCAATACTGTACAAAGACATTCATGGTCGAAACTTTTGGGACCAAGGTAAACCACAATAAATCTCTGATATGTTTACCAAGCTCAATCATAGTTACATTACACAGAGATTTACCCTATATCTGGAATCCTAGGTTATAAAAATCCAGCTTAATTCCATATTCGGTGATATGTTCTTTTTCACCAAACAATAATTAAAACAGTGACAACAATACATTAGTGTAAGTTTGGTCAAAATGAGACAAAAACGTGGATTCTGTATCCTCAACGGTGTTCATTTTTGCATGTTTTTTGACAAACAAGGAACAATAACTTAATGTCTGTACTCCAATCTAGACCTTTTTGAGATTGTTTTTATATCTTATGGTCCTACACACGCTGTGCAAGTTTGGCCAAGATCTGATGAAAAATGAAATAGTTTGTTGCAGAAAGTCCATTTTGCAGTTTTGTTCCATAAAAATGGGGCGATAACTCTGGTTCTCCTGGCCTTATGTGGCCAATTATCACCATTATTTGAGGTCATAGACAAACTGTGCAATTTTGGTAAACATTGAATGAGAAGTGAAGTCAGTATAGAGCCCAAGGGTTGATGCATTACGGACACAGACGCAGGACAATCCCCATTTACCAATAGCGATGTGCTAAGGTGGTGGGCTTAAAGGGTAATAGCTCCAACAAATGCCTTGAAAGAGTTACTTCGTTATGTCTGCAGAATGGGGTAGGCACCATAAACAAGTATCTTGAAGTATCTTACATTTCAATAGTTATTTGATAGTTTTTGAGAAATTATATATTTATCAAAAATGTAAGTTTTTTATAAAAACAAATTGAGAAAATATTGTAATTTGTAAGAAACAACGAGGGTAGATAAATCTGGAAATTCAATCACATTACCTGAAATTTATTAACCTTTAGATATAAACACGTATTGAATGTTTCAAATAGATACCTTTCATTGTTTTTGAGAAATAGACTAAAAACTAAAACAAAAACTTTACCAGGAAAAAAACAAACGCTGACGCAGACGACAACGCGACGATAAAAGTTATTAGTTATTCATTTTCATAAAGATCTAAAGACACACATAATTCGCACATCGTATAAACAGAATGAAAACATCATTATGATTAAGGATCGATTTAAAAAGTGATAAATAATGATCCCGAGTGATTCTAACTTGCAAGTCCTTGAATTCCTCTGTTTCATGTCTAATTCACAAAAATGTGACCAGTTGTTGCAGAACAGATCATTTTTAGAATAATAAACAAGTTATTGTATCAGCATTTCATACGAATACTATGGTACAAACTCCGAACGAAATACAATGCTGTAGCTTAACCTCAAAACATTGCATGCCTGGGTACACGTTTCATTATGCCACAACTCTCCAACCATAATTAACGTTAACGTACACATAGAAGTTACATTTAGTATATACACAGAGTGCATGCAATTAACGTTCTGACTACGGAGGCAAAATCCTAGGAGCCCTTTCAATTCCAAATGAAAATAAAAACATCTTCACAATCCTCTTGTACACAGCGCTTAATGTGTTAACAGAGGTGTCCAGTAAATACTTGTATTACTTATGTTTGTCATATGCCACAAATACAAAACCTCGGGCTGTTAATAAGAGTTCACTCCTGTTGGAGTTTCGCTTTGTTTATATTTGTCTAAATATTTTGAAAGTGAAGGCAACATGATCACAATAAATTAACTTATAACTTGAAATCAGTTTTTTTGGGTAGTTTCTTTTTAAGGAGCGCATCATTCTCACTGGAGGTATTTTATTCCGTCATCTGCAACATCCTCTTTTTAGATAATGCCTTTCTTTTATTTTGTTCGTTCATGATTTTCGTTCTTAGTTTAATGGCTGTAAACCTGCATCTGTTGTCCCGAGTGTAGGTTTTTAACTGCGATTTGCCTGTAATACAAACTATATAATTACCACCAGCAACAAAACTATTAAACATCATTAGGCTTGATTGATAACTTGGTTCTGTAACTGATAACTTTGATATTTTTTGCTAACAGTATCTTTAGATTACTCTTAAGTTGCATAAAGGATTGATAATATTGATAAGACATGTTATCAGTTATCATGAATATATTTGATTTATCTTAATACAAACCGGGCAGAAATTTAGGCATATATCTTCATGTATGGCTGATTTACAAAGTTTGATAATGCATTTAATAATGGAACATTTTTATGTGCGCAACATAAAATACGGCTAGTAAAACAACATAAATGTAACTAGAACAACAACATTGTCAGAGAGTTTGTTGTTTAAAGCAATTAAAGCACAATCACTGTATTAATGACTGTTTTCATAGTCACGCGACATGTTATAATCATGTGTGTAATTATTGCATTGACACCTGCAGCACAGTAAATGCATCTCAGGTAGAAAAGTGACACAATATATAATTGATGTTAATAAATATTGCTGATACAAGGGCAATTGACTAGTTGATACCCCATGCACTCTTGACGATGTTCGTTTTTGATGTACAAAGAAAATGACTTCATTGAACAACATTTTACACATTATTAATTCCATATGAACTGATATAATTACATATACTTGTTTGTTATATGATGCACAAGCACCACGTATTGACATAAATATTAACATTAATACAGATATCGTGAATGACACTATGATTCCTCTAAATGAGCCAATTTCACTCAACGAAGTCAAATTTCAAATCCATAAATTAATGTGTGGTAAAAGTAGCGGTATAGATGGAATACCATCTGAATTCTATAAATATTCAATAGACAATATCGCACCGTATTTACTTTCCCTTTTTAATAGAATCTTTGATATGGGTGACTTTCCGAAGTCCTGGGGCCAGAGTATTATAAGTCCTATACATAAATCTGGACCTACATATACGCCGGAAAATTACCGTGGAATATCGTTAACAAACACGATGTATAAGATATTTTCTGGTATCATAAATAAACGTCTATATGAATGGGCGGAAGATAATAATAAATTTGACGAATCTCAAGCTGGTTTCCGCGCCGGCTATTCGGCGATAGATAATGTATTTTGTCTTCAAGCTATGGTCCAGAAATATATCTCAAAACAGGGGGGTAGATTCTATTGTTTATATATTGATTTTAAGAAGGCCGTTGATAAAATAAATCATAGTGTATTATTTTATGCTTTTGAAGAGAAAAGGAATTGACGGTAAAATTCTCCGCATTTTAAAACAAATGTATAGTTCACTTTACTCCTGCGTTAAAGTTCAAAATACAGGCAATGACATGTCTGCTGCGAAATATAAATACTCATGCCCAATAACAATAACTGAGTTTTTTAAATGTAACGTTGGCACCCGACAGGGGGACAAGTCAAGTTCGACTATTTTTGCATTATTTATTGATGAACTATCAGTGATGCTGCGTGAAAGTTGTGGATCTGGGATATTTATTTCCAATGAAATTAATGACATTATATGTCTTATGTTTGCTGATGATATCGCTAGTTGTGCGGAAACAGCTATTAAACTACAACAACATTTAAATGTCGTAGATCAATTTTGTATTAATACAGGAATGGAGATTAATCTAGAAAAAACTGAAATTATTGTTTTTAGAAATGGCGGACCTTTGAGAAACTATGAAACTTGGACTTTTCGTGGGATAAAAATAAATATAACATCTGTTTATAAATATCTGGGATTGCTTTTTACGCCTAAATTATCGTGGAATGCAGCACATGATAAATTAAGTGCGCAAGCACAAAAAGCAATATTTTCAATTTACAGTTACAAAAAGACTTTTGGAAATTTCCCTACTAAAGAACTATTTGTACTATTTGACAGTATGGTAAAACCTATATTGTGCTATGGATCACAGATTTGGGGTTATGAATATATAAACATTATTGAATCAGTCCAAAACAAATTCTGCAAACGAAATTTATATGTTAAAAAAAATACTAATACATGTATCATCCTTGGCGAATGTGGGCGGCTTCCTTTATGTGTCACATATTTTGTTAACTGTATTAAGTATTGGTGTAAGCTTGTGACAATGCCTAACAATAGATATCCTAAACAATGTTATAACATGTTAAAGACGATAGATGACGCTGGGCGTATTTGCTGGGCCACACAAGTAAAATCTTTATTGTTTACGTATGGCTACGGATACATATGGATCTCACAAGATGTTGGTAACATTGATTTATTTATTTATAGTTTTCGCCAACGCATAACTGATTGCTTTACCCAAAATTGGTATAATGATATAAATAATTCATCTAGATGTAATCATTATAAATATTATAAGACTTTGCTTAATACTGAGCGATATTTAGACTTAGAAATCCCTTTCAAATATAAAATTGCTTTTGCTAGATTTAGATGTGCGAACCACAAATGAAACAGTGAACTTGGAAGGCAGTTAAATATTGCTCAAGATTTGAGAATATGTACCTTTTGTTTCAATGAAAATAACATATCAGTTATTGATTGTGAATTTCACGCTTTTTTTCATTGTCCTAAATATGATGTTATCCGTCGAGAATTTCTTTACAACTGGTATTTTGGAGGAAATACTGTCAATGATTTTTATACTATGATGAGTACAAATAACAATGAAACGATACATAAATTATGCATATTTTTATATCATCTTATGAATACTATTAATACTTAAACATGTATTACTATTAGTGTTGGATGTTGGAATGCAACTACATTTATCTATTATGATTTGTGTACTATATTGTGTATTATGGGCCAGTGGCCTTTATTTACTTAATAAAGTGAGTTGAGTTGAGTTGAAAATTCACGTAACGAAAAAATATACATAAACACGTATACTATTTTGTTGTATGATATACAGTCAAAATGACATAACCTGATGTGTCACCGCGTTGCTCAAGTTATACAGTAATCAAAAGTATTCACGATTACAGACGCACTTTGATCTTTAATATTGCATTGTATATTATCATATTCACATCAGTAATCCAACTGCCCAATACATTAGGATAGATGCATTGGATTAATACATTACAAGCTATTACAATTACTTAATTCAATTATTCAACGATAAAACAGGGCTATTATCCGGGTTTACGGCGCGTCTCTTCTCGCAATCATAGCTATGTTGTGTTATATGTTATCATCTTATTATAGACAATAAGACCCTGGAATGTTAATGCGACGCACACCAACTCCAAAAGTATTGGCATAAACTACATGTATGTTAGGTAAAGCTTGGGTTTACCTTACTCGTCTTTGTTGAAAGTCGTTAGCTCCAGAAGAACAATACCATTACTGATACAGAAATAAATCGATTTTGATCCATTTTATAGCTCGTTCAGAGTGACCTGAGACAAGTTTATACGTAACACCCTTCATTGAGGCAAAGGAAAAATGAATGCAAATCATGATACAATGGTATAAATCATCTCAGGTCAGGAGTTTTTAACTTTGTATATTATGATCCCCATCCCCAAACGTTCTCCCCAAATGTCGTTCTTTCATGTTCATGGTTTTGTCGATAAAATCATATTCTGGCAGCAACTAAGGGTCCCATGCTTCTCAATAACTGAAAGAGCAACAACGTGCAGGTCAATCTGAACGAGCTATACTATGCACGACTTATTATAAACACATTTAATGACGGATCAAATCCGCAAGTGACCTCTTGTTAAAGTGTGTGTATACGTGCGCGCGTATGTGTGATCTTCATATCCATTTTCCGACAATCGATTGAAGTGGCGAGCAACATGGCATGTACCGTATGCATTATTGTTCTCAGCCAGCCTCAAAATCAGCAAAAATGATCATTGTTTGCGTCTCTATGATGTGAGACACTCTCAGATACTTAGTAATCTATGTTATCTCTCAGATACTAATATGAAATTATTGTAACAGCAAATATCTGTACCGGTAAACGTTTCATGGGTCCTATTGTTTATCAATTTGATCTCGCAACGTACCATGCATGCCAATTAACAAGTAGTATAATTACCAATATACAGTAGCGAGCAATAAATTAACTCTGCCGACAAGAAAGGGAACCGTCGCTGAAGATAACAATACTAACGAGCATGTCTAGTCTTTGCGGTTTTTGTGATAATACTGTAGATATGGTTTCAAACAGACTCTAAGTATTCGGACTCTGAAACAATAATTTTAAAATGTCCGATAACATAGAATTTTCAGTTATGTAAACTAATTTTGCTTCTATTTTTCTGGCAATGCATTAAGTAATGTTGCATGCAACTTATATAATGATTGTTCTTTATTTTAACACATGTTCTTGTTTTAAATGGTAAATACACAGCTTTAAATCATCTTTATAAACACAAAACAGAAAAAAATCACCTCTTTTCGCTTTCTTTAATGCTGCATCTCCATCACTAGATGAATTGAATGTGGTTACATGATCCGTAAATAAAAAGAAAAGCAGAGCGACTTACCCTAGAGATGATTTGGATTTTAATGCAGGTTTTGTAATAAGGTTATCTTTGTGTTGTCAAAAATGAAAAGACAATGTTAAGCTTGCTTTTGTGATCACCCTTTGTCTGTCGTGCGTCGTAGGTCACCAGAGCTAAAATAGATTTTTTAAAAAAGTGAAAACTTTAAAAAATCTTCTTCCCTGAAACAGCATGGCTGAGAGCTTTCATATTTGGTATGTCGCATCTTCTAGTGGTCCTCTACAAATATTGTTCAAATGCTGCCCCTGGGGTCAAAAATGGCTACGCCCCGGGGGTCGCATTTTTTATATAGACGTATACTGCAAATTGACTTTTAAAATCTTCTCATCTTAAACCGCAAGGCTCAGAGGTTTCATATAAGGTATGTAAAATCGCACAATAGTCCTCTACACAGATTGTCCCAATGAAAAATCTTTTTAAATTGTTTACATAGACTAAAATAGCAAAATAACTTCAAAAATCTCTAATGGCCCAATGGTTTTATATTTGGTATTTGGCATCCTCTAGTGGTACTCTACAAAGATTGATCAAATGATGCCCCTTGGGTCAAAACTTCCCACGTTCGGGGGGGGGGGGGGTAGTCACATTTCTAATCTAGACTTACATAGCAAAATGACTTGAAATGTCCCTGAGGTCAAAACTGGCTACACCCCGGGGGTCACATTGTTTGTATAGACTTCAACAGCAAAATTACTTCAAAAATCTTTTCCTGTGATACCCATTGGTCTCATATTTGGTATGCGGTCCTCTACAAAGATTGTTCAAATGATGGGGCCAAAACTAGCCACCCCCCGGGGGTTCACATTGTTTATATACACTTAAATAGCAAAATGACTTTAAAAATCGTGTCCATTGAAACAGTTAAGCCCAGCGGTTTTATATTTGGTATGTAATATTGTATAATGGTCCTCTACAAAGATTGTTCCAATGATGCCCCTGGAGTAGAAAGTAGCCACTGTGGGTCACATGCTTTATATAGACAATAAAAATCTTTTTCTGAAACTGCAAGACCCAGATCTGTATACTCAGGTTAGTGGTTTTGTGCCATTTGGCCCTGTTGTTATAATGCCTTAAGCTCAGGTTAGCGACCTATAGCCATCGTGGCCCTCTTGTTAAATTATGTGCATGAAATATAACAAAGAAAAGTGCAAAATGCAATATATAATATTTTGTTCATCGGTAGGACACGAATCCCTCACAAACTACTACGATGAAGATAACGCGACTCTATAATGATGATAACGCAACAGTACGATGATTATAACGCGACTGAACGATGATTATAACGCGTCTTTTCGATGACGATAATGTTTAAGTGCAATGGCGATAACGTGACAGAACGATGACGATAACGTGAAAGTACGACGACCATAACGTGACAGTACGATGCAATAAAGTAAAGTACGATGATGATATCGCGAAAGTACGATGACGATAACGTGACAGTACGATGACGATAGCGGGACATTACGATGATGACGTCGCGAAAATACGATGAAGATAATGCGATTGCTATATGTTGATAATGTGAGAGCACGCGTTTGTTTGATAACGAAAACGCGAAAATACGTTAATGCGGTACACGTTCGTGCGTTCGTCATCGTACTGACTATAGATCTCATGTATCACCATATGTAGATCAAATTTACGACTTTGGCGAGATCCGAATATTTCTGGGATAATTTTTATCCAATAAGTTAAAAACAAACACCAATAAGACTTGACGAGGGACGAGTTTAACATATTTATGTTTTGCCATTTTACATGGAACTCTATTGGCTCTTACCAAACAGCAATGAGGTCATTAATCACATTTTGATGTACTGAACAAAATATTAATTCATTTACAAAACATTTTCATGAAACCGGTTGACTGTGTAATTGTAACCATGGATCCAAATTTGAATACCTCGGCGAATACTGACGAATAAACATTTTCTATCAATAAGTTCTGAAACTGATATTTTCGACACTATTGATAAAACTTTTAAATCAATTATTTTCCGCATAAATCAAACAATTTACGTCCAATTCACAAATTATTATTGTGATTTAAAACGATTCGAACATGCTTTTTGTTAGCTACATGTACTTTCCGTTAACTAGCTTAATATCTTTTTTATATGTCTTCTACAACGCTGAACATTGACTGCTGATCTGTTACTCTGTCCCAATTGGTATCCCACTGAAACATGTGTTAAATAAAACATAAATATCTTAGACGATTCAGGGTGTCCGACTTTTGAATTCAACGGACACCTTAAGTGCTAAAAAAAAAAAAGTAAAACACGCAAATCAATTGATGCAGCCTTTGGATGACACCGATGCAACCTTTAGGAGACATGAATGGGGGCTTTCTAGTTGATAAAATGGCATGCATGTACACTTCATAGTACTAAATCACATTTTGTAAATTAATGCATATAATAATAATGTTTACATTTCTGAGATCTCGATGTTTAATCTCATTATTACGCTTAAACATGTACATATATTGCTTGATGTTAATGTTTTTACTCATGTAATATCTTCATAATATAAAGGGATAAATTATATATTATACAATCTAAATATAACAACGCCCTTAATATGACTTAAAGGTGTGGTATACTTTAAGATGATTCGAACAACAGTTTTTTTGCAACTTATATTCTAAGTCAATACTGCTTCCCGTTTAGATGTGCACTATCGTTTGTAGTATGTCTTTTTTTTCGCAGAACTTTTAATTTTAAAAAGTGACATAAAGCATTATCGAAGTCATTTCGCGGTGGCCGACTCTTGATTTTATCCTGTGAGCGATATTTAATGTTACAGGAAAATAGTAAGGAACCATTGAGATGAAACCGATGCAGCCTTTAGGTGGCACCGAATCAACCTTTAGGAGACATCAATTTACAACATTTAGGATACATAAATGGACAACCTTTAGGAGACACCGGTGCATTAACTGGCATTTTGTTAAATTGTGATACCCCTTTCATTAAGGTATAAGGATTGGAGGCTTTTGTTTTGCCCTTACAGTAATGCAGCCGCTTTCCTTGAAAGAAAACGAATCAAATTTACTTTTTAAATAGGCACAAACTCCTAAATAAGATTGCTTATAAAAGCATATGTTAGCGTTGTTGTTTTATTCTTTTTTCTCTCACTGAAGTGCGTTCTAAATCATCGGACATTAAAATGTGAAATGTTAAGACTATTCAAACCTATAACTGACAACTGATTTACTAAAGTGTTTACTTTTAAATTTTGGTAGCATGCTTTATGCTTACATCTTATTATTTATAGATCCGCTCTAAATTAAGTATTATAAAATAAACTTTTTTTTATCGAACCGATGGTTCGCACCAGCAATACCGATATTGATGTTTAAATTGAATTAGAATTAAATAAAAATATATATTCATTACATACACATAACATTGTTCTTTATCACATTTTTGTCAATAATGCATGTAATTCAAATAAACACTGTTTGATATTTCGCTTTTTAAGCTATATTACTATGCATGACCATATACCTGTATTTGGTTTTTGCTTGTGTAAAAAATAATATAAAATAAGTTGTAATATGTTCGTAATATGGAATAATACAAAATACATTGTCTATTCTATAAATAATGACAATTAAGATATGAGTTAAAATTGTGGCATCATTTTAAATATTTGGAATATCCGCTTTTTTGTAACATATATTTAAGACAGGCGTACTTTAAGATACGTTGCGCACTGACTTTGTCGTGTGTCGTTTACTAAATACCATTGAATGCAAATAACTTTTGGCACTTTCTTGCATTTTTTTTATTAAGCAGAACAATATCTTACGTAAAAAAGTATAAGATTTATAACAAGAACCTAAAGTGGTAACACGAATGTGTTCACGAACCTAAAGTGGTTGTCATTTGGCAGTTCTATGCCACCAGACGACAAAGATCAATTAGGCCAGTAAACCATACACTGATCCGGGTTTTGTTAAAGGATAATATTCATTAATCGAATTTTAAAATTACAATACATACTACGTGAATATCGTACGTGGTCTTTTGTGTAAAATATCCAAGTTGTATGATTGGATAATATTGCAGATTGATTTGAATATAATTGACATTTGTAGAAGCATCTTTTTTCACAAGCAAACGAAGGCGGGACTAAAATGTAAAAACGTAGAAATCCAATGTATTTGAACGCAAGTACGCAAGATTAAGTATGTTTATCTGGTCATTTTTGTCCTTTTAAGTGAAGAAAAAAACAATTCAGCATCGAATTGTAATTATAGGAATTGAATGTATATTGTCTGCGCTTCGTCAATATATGAAGGTCAGTTTTTGGAACCTAATTTATTCATACAGGCCAAAACAAACCTCAAACATCGCTGAAGCGCAGATCATGACAGTTCAATTCTTAAATAACCAAAATGTATGTAATGTTCAACTTAAATATTAATAAATGTGCATTGCTTTAATCAAACTGAATTCGTTCAGACATCTTTAAAAACTAATAATTAAAATTTGTTGGTTTGAAGGTGGTGGGAATTATTCGCATTATGATATTTGTATTTTTGAAGTATACCCTACAAAACGGCGCATCGTAACTGCAATAGATCACAAATAGAAAAAAGTTGCTCCCACCGGGGTACGAGCCTCAGAACCCCGCATCAAAATGCTAATACCTTAACGACTCGGCCATTACGGTTTAATCGTTTTTGTATAACATTATATCATTGATATAGGTGATGACAACAATTTTAACGAAAACAGAAACATTCCACATTATTCTGGCGTTGAGCATTACAATTAATGATTATTCATTAACAAACTGGTATTTACAGCATGTGTATCATTTCGCTCCTTTACATACAGTATTATATTTATGTTTGGAATAAGAGACAAATTGTCAAATAGAAAATTGTCAATTCGTCAACGTGTGAACAGGCCCTTTTAACGTTTTAACTTTAATAAAAAAGGTTTGCTGTGATCTGTAACAACCATATTGAAAAAAAAACATGATTGCGCGCAAAGTAAAACTGCTTATGTGAAAGGAAAGGCTATCGCACCCTATATCATTATTAATCGCATTATAACGGTCCGAGTTTATAATACATGTATAAATATAAAGCACGTTAGTGTCTTACCATTTATTTACTTTCCCATTGCTTAAGAGCATATCATTTTAAAATAACAACAATTATACAATAATACAAACAACAACACAATTTAAACAATTAAAACAATCACTGAACAGAAAGAAATACTTCATGTAATGTCAATTAAAACAAGTAAATAATTCAATGATTCTTGAAAGAAATACTTCATATAATGACAATGAAACAATTGCTATACGCTATGATATATTCGTTTTAATTATGATGAAATAATAAATTGCCATTATCAAGTTGACCTTCAACAAAACGAAATTTCAAGCCTGATTAAAATTGCCGCAAGTTGATAAGGTTATCTGCATAACTTACGGAAAGGTACTAAACTCTAAACTTACCGAAATAAGGACATAAGAGTCAATACAAATAGACACCCATCCTTATAAACATCAGCTAACAATTATGCTCAGAAAACTGTATAACATAAAAAGCGATATAACATCATCATCAGGTCGAAATTGAACGAAACGAAAATTCAAGGAAGAAATTTTGCTTTATAATGTGATTGATTTGTTGATCTACTTAATTAATAAAAAATCAGGGTGGTACACTCTGGTATTTTTGTATTTCCCCCCTGCTGACCCTTTGGGCTGGTCAACACAGAACGGTAAAATGTATTTATTTAATATGATGTTTTTAAATATTAAACGAGAATTGAATAGCCCATGCTCAACAACTGTAATTATAAGCATTAGACAACTAACCACCCTGGATTTAGCAAATTGTTAGAAGATGTCAACATACTCTTTGTTTTAGCAGCACACTGTACCTTTTGTGATATTTCCCTACATAAACATCCGCATAAAATAACATAGAACTTAGCTAAAGCAATATTAGAATAACCAAGAACATCGCCTTCGGGTTCTGGACGCTAGGCTTTCACACATTTTACAGTACTCTGGTATTTTGCTTATAGAATGGGTTCATCACTATGATGACGTTTATTGAATTTCAAGTCAATATCTCTCTGGCAGCAAATAAGGGTCCCATGCTGCTCAATAACTGAACGAGCAACAACCTGCAGGTCAATCTGAACGATCTATACTGTGCACGACTTATTGTAAACACATTTAATGACGGATCAAATCCGCAAGTAACCTCTTGTTAAAGTGTGTGTATGCGTGCGCGCGTATGTGTGATCTTCATATCCATTTTCCGACAATCGATTGAAAGTGGCGAGCAACATGACATGTACCGTATGCATTATTGTTCTCGGACAGCCTCAAAATCAGCAAAAGTAATCATTGTTTGCGTCTCTATGTTTTGAGACACTCTAAAATACTTAGTAATCTTTGTTTTCGGACAGATACTAATTTGAAATTATTGTAACAGCAAATATCTGTACCGGTAAACGTTTCATGGGTCCTATTGTTTATCAATTTGATCTCGCAACGTATTTTCTGGACCACGCATGCCAATTAACAAGTAGTATAATTACCAATATACAGTAACGAGCAATATATTAACTCTGCCGACAAGAAAGGGAACCGTCGCTGAAGATGACAATTCTAACGAGTATGTCTAGTCTTTGCGGTTTTTGTGATAATATTGTAGATACGGTTTCGAACAGACTCTAAGTATTCGGACACTGAAACAGTGATTTTAAATGTCCAAAAACATAGAATTTTCAGTTTTGTAAACTAATTTTACTTCTATTTTTCTGTCAACGATTAAGTAATGTCGCATGCAACTTTTTTTAACACACGTTCTTCTTTTAAATGGTAAATACACAGCTTTAAATCATCTTTATAAAAACAAAACAGAACAAATCACCTCTTTTCGCTTTCTTTGATGCTGGATCTCCATCACTAGATGAATTGAATGTGGTTACATGATCTGTAAATAAAAACGTAATGTCGCATTATCTTTACCTCGTAACAAAAGTCTTTGTGCAACTACTAAGGTGGATGCGGTATGCGTAATAAATTGCCTGAAAGTGTGTTAAGTGTATTCACATTTTTCATTTATTCTAAGGCATATGTCTCTGCTGAGTTCGTCCGTTTGCTCGCAGTGCGAAATAATATTAAACATTTCTGACAGAGCTGAAATAGCATGCATATCTTTTGTCATAAATTCGTATGATAAAATGATCATGCAAACTAAATACACATTTAAACAAATTGTGAAGCTGTATGTTGATGTGACTGTCATGCCAAATAGTTTGCTATGTGATTATTGAAAACGACTGAACAAGTAATCACTGTAATGAAAGAGTAATTTAGGTTCTCAGTTATACAAGTAAATACCACCAGGTTGTCATATCTGAGTTTGGTATATTTTTATTTTGCGATCATAGTCCAAGCATTCTGACTTTTATTCAAAAAAGCTATATCAATCGGCCGTATTCGCGAATGATTTAATATCTTAATTTTAACATTATTCATCAGCTAAATATTCATGGCTTACGATAAGATTGCAAGATAAAAATAGATAACCAATGTAGTAAAATCAGAAAAGAACAATTACTTATTTTAGTGCTGTCTCTTAAACATCTCATGTTGCCAATGTAAATCGCACAAACATTAGACTATTTTGTAAAATTAGACGAATGTGGAAGTTTAAAGTATGTAAAATGTATTGGAGGCTGGATAAGGGTTACAAAATCAATAATTCATACACAATCGGCATATATTACAGTGCGTGTTTATTGGTTACTCTTCCCATTAATTCCTGGGTGCAGAAATCAAAACGTACGCAAGGACAATTATTGTGTACGCAATGTACTAGTATTGCATCAATATGTTTTTTTTCAATGCTCATATATGCGTTACAATTAACTAGTTATTTTACAATTGTTTTTGTTTCCAAATTAAACATTATGTCAAGTAGGACCTTTAATATTCAATAAGAAGTAGTTTTGTTTTGATTTACCTGAATTCAGCTCCACTTCGTCTTGTAGTATTTCGGCTTCATGTGAAGTAGTTTGTGGACGAGAAACGTTACCTAAAATTATTTAAAGATATTTTTTATAATCTTACGAATGTAATTCTCACATTCAAAAAAACATGATTTACTATTAAACATCACATTGTGTACTAGAAAAATACATTCAATGATATCAGCAACATAGATAGCACTCTGAGCCGCTTTTTATTAAATGAACAATCGCAATTAAAAAACAAGTAGGGATACTGCATTATACTGAATATATTTATAATATAATCCAGATAGTGCATTTTCATACTGATAATAACCTTATGTAGTGGTCTTCTACAAAGATTGTTTAAATTTCAATGGTGACGTTTCAAATGCGTTGTCAGAGTTCGAAATATTTAGGCGCACATGATCACCATGGATAGGCCATGTGTTGCGTACAAGAACCGTGACGCCCGCTAAAATGTAAAAGTTACAGAACTCAGTTGAAATATGTCAATATTTGCTACATTTGTAGTCATGATCCTGGGTCTTCAGATCGATCAAAACTAATGGATCGTCTCAAGTTAGGATTTGTTTAACTTTGTACATTAGGGGCCGTACACAGGTCCTGTTTCCAAGCACAAGTTCACTGGAATCATGCATTGGCCATATATGTCATTATTAACATCAAATTTTCTGTCATGTTCATAGTTATTTCGAAGAAAAAAACAACAAGTTCACCTTTTTTTGATTTCATTGATGCTTGATCTCCATCACTTGTATAATTTATCGATGACTTGAATGTAGTTAATTTATATGTAAATAAAATATGATGTCGCATTATCTTTCACTTGTCAAACAAGTCTTAGTGCAACTAGTAAGGTGGATGCGGTATGCCTAACTTATGTAAAGTTACATAGAGTGATTTAAATCACATCTTTTATTAATTGTAATGCATATGTCGCTGCTGAGTTCGTCCGTTTGCTCGCAGTGCCAAGTTATATTAGGCCTTTTACCTGAATTCTGCTTCGCTTTGCCTTGAGTTATGTCAGCTTCACGTGAAGTAGATGTTAAACGAGACACAGTACCTACAATTATAGTTGGATTGTTGTTTATTATCTTACGAATGTAATTCGCACATTTAAGTATTCGTGCGTTTCTATTTTACGATGTTGACGCATTCTATAAATTATATGCAAGAATGTCTTAATTTGCGAACTTATCGCATTCCAATAAAGTGATTTTTAATAAAAGTTACAAGTTTTGTTGAATGCAACAACTAAATACATACACTAATATGCTTTTCGAGATATTAGTTGTAGGTTTTTCATGATTGACTTGGGGTCGATCGGTGGACTGGACAAACTGATGGCCGATCGTAATGCAATATTATGTTTTCTTTGTGGAAATTAGTGATGATTTAAATAAATTACCTTGGTCTATGTCTTGCAGATGCTTTCCGACTTTAGTTACTTCCAAGACAGGCAGAGGGTACTGATACGTGCCCCAGTTAACCTCCTTGCTGTGGCCCATATGCTTGTAGAAGTACTGTCTGTCTGTTGACTTTAAGGTGACTTGACTGCCTCATACCTTCTGCACATTGCCTGAATGTGATAAACATTTGAGGCAAGTTTCATTAAAATCCTTTGAAGGGCAGAGGAGATATAGAACGAACATGAAAATAGAGGCTCAAACATTCAACCTTCAAGTGTGACCTCGACCTTGAGTTGGCGTGACTGGCTTATGCCTTCTGCACATGGTCTCAATGAGCAAAACATTTGAGCCAAGTTCCATGAAAATCCTTCAAAGGGTATAGGAGATATGGAGCGGACACGAAAATGTTACGGACGGACAGACAGACGAAGGACATTCCTATAACCCCCTCCCGCTTCGCGGCGGGGTATTATAAATTACACAAGACAATTATAGACGGTCCGATTTTAATATGCCCTCCTTCGGGGGCATAAAAAGTATTATTATCTTGTAAAACTTAAGAAGGCAACATATTTTAATTTCTTAATTCACAAACTTTAAAAATTAAAGAACCTTAATTAAAATGGCCTATCTGATAAGATATTCTAGCACTCGACGAATTGAAACATAGTTATGCATTGTTTATCATAGCTTAGTATAAGTGTTTAACAGTTACCATTCTCCGACGAGCTGCTTTCTTCTGTTTCATTGTCTGGGTCATATATATCAGAAACATCCACCATGTTACACAAATCAATTTCTACAAAAAAGTACCTTAACATTTTTTGTTGGAAAATGTATGATGCTTACTGAACTCGATTCATGAACATAATAAAATTCAATGCTATGTATACAATATCCAACACTGAAAGTGGATAGTAGCATTTTTCTCTTTACGACAATTTATTATTCAGACAATAATACATACTTTAAAGAGTAGACAATGTATATACTTTGTACTTGTATAAATATGTCTATTTTCATTACAAGAGGGCCCTAAAATGCTCATCTGAAGATTTTTAAAGTCATTTTTTAAGTCTAGTGGCATGATCTGAACATTCTTTGTAGAGGACTACTATAGGATATTACATACCAAATATGAAATATCTGGGCCTTATGGTTTCAGAGGAGATTTTGCTATATAAGCCATGCGATGTCTGCGACGTGAGCAGTTTTTATCCCACGGGCATAATTGAATAATCTTTGTAGAGGACCACTATACAAACCTATGGGCCTTGCGGCTTATTAGAAGTTATTTTGCCTGTTTAAGTCTATATAAATCATACCGCGGGGCGTGACCAGTTTTGATCCCTGGGGAATAATTTGAACAAATTGTGTAGAGGACCACTAGAGGATGTCACATGTTAAATATGAAAGCCCTCACCCATGCGGTTGTAGATAGAACTATAATTGTTTTTATTTTTTTTTATCCATTTTAAGCTCTAATGACCTACATATACAGCGGACCGGCAAAAATTGAAACAATTTTGCAACAGGGTCACCAATGGGTCATTTTTTGTGAGGTGTGGTGAAAATCTGTCTAGCGGTTTAGGAGCAGATGTTTTTTCAATAAACATTTGGAAAAATTTTTACGGATGACGGACAAAAGACGATCGAAACAGCTAACCATGAGCCTATTGTGTTTAGCATACTCGCGTTATCAAGGTTTTAACATGTCATAAAAAATAATTAATTATAACCATACCTTAACGGTTAAGGAATTATTTTATAGCATTAACTTATAAGTGACTATTTTGCACAAGAGAATTCTACACATTTAACAAATCATATACCGCTTTCACTAGAAGTCTTCAAACAGGTTTGATTTTCCCGATCACGCTCAACATCAAAAGGGTCATCATCAGAATCTGCAATTCAAAATTGTAATCAAGGCAAATATCTTCAAAAATAATTGTGGTTATGCAAAGAACAGTTGATCAAACAAATTCCAAGCATATTTAAGAATCACAATTAAGATTGTACTAAAAAATGAAACTGATTGTTTTTCAATACATTACCTTCTGTGGTGGATTCTTTGGGGTGCGCGTTGGCCTAAAAATATAATGGTATATGTTTTATATTTTTGTTTTCAAAATGCTTCAAAAACGTATCTGTAGCATCTCGATTACTAGAGATAGCCAGATAAATTTACTTCTAAGGACAGTACATTAGCTGGCGGGTTCGGTTATAAGTTGGGAAAGATATAATTTTTTCTGTTACTTTGGCTGTGGTCATGGTGGCAAGACTGTATCAAATAATGATATTATAGCGTACACGTATCTTAGCAGTCTGGTCATACAAATAGTATAACGACGATTTGTATACTTTAATGCTTTACATACATTTTCCCTCCAGTAGAGAGACC